>VMKM01001744.1:47500-115095 GCA_008360985.2 Macquaria ambigua | reverse complement strand
ATACTTTGCCCTATGCGTTCTTAGTGTGTTGTTTCATGCAGGTTGTATAAACATGGGCAACCCGGTGACAGATATTACTTCATTATCAAGGTTGGAATTGAAATAAAAAAAAGGAATATAGGCTAACAGTCACAAATGTGAAATGAAATGGTTCTCAAATTGAGAATGTTTGCTCACGCTCACTCTCCTGTCCACTCATATTCATCAACATGAATCCCAATTGGTTTGATTGTATGAAAATAATTGTTAAATGTATGCAAGATAGGCATAATGTGTTAGGCCTACAAATCTGTACATATCATCATTCTTAAGTTTCAAACATGTTGAATTAAAAACATCATCTGACTAAAAACGACTTGAAAGACAGACTTCTGTGTTATGGTTAATATGCTGATTATGATTTGATTATAAGCCAGCATATAATAGTTTAAGAACCACCACACACCTCAGTAAACACCTTAAATGTTGACTTGATTGTGCTTTGAAGTTGTTATGGCTGATACAGGCTGTGGATGTGTAATTGTAATGTGATGAAATAGTTGATTCCCCAGAGTTATTACTATCAGAGGACCAAGGGCCCAACACTACTGCACTGAATCAATGGCCAGTAACACTTTATGTGCTCAATGGCGCATAAAGCCAAAAACGTTTGACTTCTGGGTATAAAATTACCTGGATCTTTCAGGTAATTAGGTAACTAGGTCACTAGGATTTCCTTTGACCCTGCCTCCCAACCATCTGGTCTCGGACTCGCTCACATGAGCGACAGTTTCAATGCCTAGGAAAACAACTCTGGATTCAGCTATTAGTGAATTTTACAACTTTTAGGACATAATTATTTAAATAAGGGCTATTTAAGGGTTTGTACTGGGAAGCTGATGTACCTAAAAAAAGATTATCCGCTGATTTACAGACGTCTCTTTCACAATGTAAGTCTATGGGAAAAAGTATTTTTGGGCCAGTGTGCATCACGTGACAGACCCGGAAATTGTAATTACACAGTTTGGCGCAAGTCTTGGGGACTGTACAAAAATGTGTTCCTATGTAGAATATAGGTTAAAAATGAAAACAAGGCAGGAAAAAACTGCACACTAGTTGTGTATTTACACTTTATTCTGTTTACACTTTTTGTCTTTTACAGGAGAGGAGCAAAATATATGCCACTCCCTACACCCATGTCCCTCTTGTACAGATCTATTTAGATTTATTGAAAGACATGCGCTTTGACTACCTCTCTACTGAGGCACTAATGGCCCTTCTCAGGAGGAAGAAGACCCACGTTGGGTGCAATATATGGAGGTCCTCCTGGTGGTCTGGCTGTCAGTAGACCGTTGTCTCCCGGGTCTTTGATGCCAAAGACGACCGTGTTTGACGTTGTACATCGCATGTGTGACGCAATCCTGTCTCTCCTGGACAAAGTGGTCCACTTCCCCGTACTGGCACAGTGTGCTGAAGTTGGCCATGGCTTCCAACACCTTGCCAACACCCCAGCCTTCAGCCACTGTGTGGGAGCCACGTCCGCATCAAAGCTCCCCATGGTCCACATGCACGAGATTACTGAACAAGAAACTCTCCTACTCTGTTCAGCTTCAGGCAATCTGTAACAGCACTGGCAAATTTCTGGACATATTTGTTGGTTACCCTGGTCCAGTCCACGACACCAGGGTGCTAAGAAATAGTCCAGTGTTTGTCAGGGGCTGTTACCCACCAGCTGTTACCCATCGTGGGGTACGGGGGATACCCATGTGTGACTGCACCAGTCAACCGCATTACCCCATACCAGAAACCAGTGAGGGGAAGAGTGGAGGTGCGGTTTTTTCAGGTTTTTTCAGAATTCTGAGAAAAACATCATAAACCCAGTGTAAAGGTTACTGTCCCAAATGTAAAAGATTTTTAATCATCTATACAATACAGAAAGATTCATTCAGAACTGCTGGCATTACAAAAGTGTAGAAAGGTTGCATGTGAGGAGAAGATAATGCACTGAACCAAAGTTTCTTACTTTTGACCACCTTAAAGAAGATCTCTTCTGTGGTGTTACCAGAGAAAGGGGTTGAGCCCACCAGGAACTCATACAGAATGATGCCTATGGCCCACCAGTCTATAGGCTTCCCGTAGCCTTTCTTCAGGATCACTTCTGGGGCAATGAAAGGTGGAGTACCTGATACCTGCAGGAGGAAATGGAAGAAGGGAGGAAACAGAAAATGGTTAATAGGTACAACAATACATATAACACAGGATTAACACAAGTTTAAAGAAGTGGAGAAGAGAAGAGACAAGACTAACCTCTGTGTCAGTGAACTCTCTGACAATTTTCAAAATGCATCCTTTATTCAGGTCTGCTGCCATGTTCACTGGACCAATCTTTGACAGGCCAAAATCAGCCACCTTAATGTGGCCCGTGGAACTGATGAGCAGACTACAATGGAGGGAGGGAAGAAGGAAAAATGTGTCATGTTAGATTATAAGGAAACACGAAAAGACAAGCCTAAGACTGAGTGAAAATATCAACAGGTGAAAAGTTTCTGTAAATTCTGCTCCAACTTAAAAATGATGACAGCTTTACTGTAACTGACTGTATGCTAAAACCCTCCCCCGAACAGTGACTGTCCAATCATAGGTTAGCAACCATAACTAGGGATGCCAGGTCTGTCAAGCTTTGAATTTCTAAAAGCAAAAACACAAGAGCAAAAGTGTAAGGAATGTCTTCAGACTGTGTTTTTATCTGGGCTAAGCTGCAATCGTTAGCATGTCTGACTAACTAGCTTACTACTTACAGTACAGCCGAGCAAGGAGCACATCATTAACTAACCACATTTTGTCGGGGCTGCCGGATACTTTGAAAGAAGCCTCGTTCACAATAGTACATCCACTGTGTAGTATTTCCCCACTTTTTACAGGATTCTTGTTTTAAAATGAGTCAGCTGGAAACATTAAAAAGTCAGCCGGAGACTCATGAAGCTAACGTTAGCTTTATTATAATTTACTAAATACTTTGAGTGGTAAATTTGGCACTGTTAACATTACAAACTGCATATGTGCCATGTGAGAACAGAAAGCTGAACAGGCATAGCAACAGGAGGACAGAGCGAACAGTCAGTTAGATGCTGCCTAAAACCAGAGATAGAAAAATCAAAAAATGGGCAAACTGTTCTCTTAATGGGACAGGTTGAGGACCTACTTGCTGGGTTTGAGGTCTCTGTGTAAGATGCCGTAGCTGTGGATGTACTCCAAGGCCAGGACAGTCTCTGCGACATACATGCGGGCCATGCCCACAGAAAGACGCTTATGGCGTTGAAGCAGGGTAGCACAATCCCCACCTACAAGGTCAGAGGGAGACATAAGGACAGACAGTGTGAGGTCAGATGTTATGTTTAGGTCTTCTTAGCATTTCACTACTGTATGTTCCTGCCTTAGTGTGAACTATCCTTAAATTAAACTAATTAAACAAACGTAACACTTGTATACGCATGCATGACCAATCCAAAGCAACCTCCTTACCTCCTACATACTCCATCACCACGCACAGGTCGCTCTTTGTCTCAAATGAGCAGAACATGGAGACAACAAAGGGGTTGTCAGTGAAGGTGAGGATGTCACGCTCCACCAACACCTGGACCTGTAACTTTTTGGTCATGTTCTGCCGTTTAATCAGTTTCATGGCAAAAGCCTGACCAGTCTCCCTGTGACGCACAAGGTTTACAGTCCTGGACAAGAGGGAAAAGGAAACGTGAGCAGCTTGACTGAATATCTGCTCTGATTTGAAAAGAAACTGTCCAGACAAATTCTCAGTGTAAGCAGAAAAAAGTTCTACAACATCACATACTGGTTTCAGTTTCTTTTCTGCTTGGACTGGACTCTCTGCAGTGTCCAAAGAGTCACTTCAAACACAAAGCAGTCTGTCTTACTCACCCAAAGGCGCCGCTGCTAAGTGGCCTGACTGTGTCAAAGTCACTTCCCACTGGTTTTCTCAGAGGAGGACTGCAGGCTGCGCGGGTCTAAACAAACACAGGAAAGAGAAAAGTTATATAATAATAAATAAATAAAATACAAAACGTATATAAGCTAAAGGTATACAAGGTGTGAGTGAAGTGAACATTTCAAATTGCCAAGAAAAGCAGCCTTGTCTTTAGCTTGACAGCCCTGCCTTTTTCACGTAACCCAATGGGACTGTGTACTTTAAATTTAAGTTCACCTTCAGTGGAGTTACAAACAATGATGAGATTACAAATATAATTTATATATATTATTTTGTAGTCCATAAGAATATAAGTCACCAAATACAAGAAAAAATATAGTATGTTTAAAATCCATAATATGCCATAATAATACATTAAAGGGCATTAGGACTATTAAACCTATCTATACCTCTTGGTAGTAAAAATAATCTACTCAAACAGACCAAAACCAGTGACCTGACCCAGACCTGGAGCCAATATTTATTTCAATCAGTGGAAGCCTCTTTTTTGCAGTTCTGCTATTACAATAACTGACTGTACGTGAATAAACTGAAAATGATTTGTTTACATGTGAGCTTGTTTTGTGAAATTTAAAACAAAATTGGTTTTGGATTTTTGTTATTTGGAGAAGCAGGTTACAAAGTACAAAGACAAGATCACGTATTATATATCACACACTCTCACTGCACAGCCGTATGTATTTTAGGTAGGCTAAGTCATCATCATAGTGCATAGTTAATAAGATTTAAAAAGTATCGTTTTCTGCCCAGTCTGATCGATGCTTGTCCGAGGTTTCCTTTTTGTTAACTGAACTTTTATGTATGAAAGTGAAGTGGCTGGAAAAAATGCCTAAAAGATGAGAAACACCTACCTCGTGGAGGAGCTTCTCCAGGTTATTCTGCAGCTCCACAAAGTAGTGGGAGCTGACCAGACCGTTCTGGACCGTGTAGTCACAGTCCCTGGCCAGCTCGACCAGCTGGAGCTGAATGAACTTCAGGGCACGGGTGGCCTGGAGCAGGTCACTGTCCCTGTACTCTGCCATTGAGTCCATTTGGGCTGATCCCTGGGACTGAACAAGGATGGAAGACAGAATTTAAAATAATGATGATAGTTATTATTTCTCTTTAGGCGGGATCTGAAATGAAAGGTCTGTGAGTAGGGACATACCAGTTCTGTGGTCTAAAGAGGGTCTAAGTAATCAGAAACATCTTAAAATCTCTTCCCAAATGAAGCTCCAGCCAGTGCAACAATGTTCACATTGGGCACGTACTGTTTAATCTACCTTCTGTATTCTATTTAGCAATGATAAGCAGCATATAAACAATTATATGGTTTATACCACACTGTAATGTAGTTGACATTTTGAAATGTTTATTAAGTCTTGCTGCAGTGTTTTGAATCAAGTGAGTGAGAGCAATTAGATTTTAAAGGTTAAGAATGAAACAAGGAATTACAGTATAGTAGTAAATACATTACAATATATGACCTCACCTGCTGTAGTATATCCAGTAGGTGAGGTAATACATATATACATGGTACATGGTATTTTGGATATAGTTAGCTCTCAGTTAATGCTTTCAGGAGACACCAAGGAGAAAAGCCTTTCTTTTTTATGAGATTTTAACTTAAAATATTCTAAATGAAATAAATAGTTACATTTATTAATGAAATAAATACTTACATGCTGACTGCTGCTTGCAGAGTTCCCAGGATAAATTGTCTTTCTTTTTTAAGTTGAAACAGGCAATACCAGCTGTTAACCACAGCTGCACTGAAAATTCAGTTTTCTTCACTGAACTTCAAGTGAGAGGAAAAAGTGTGTTTAGTTTTTATCTGACGCCACTGAAACTCAACAGAAAGGTGTCTGTCCTGTGTCTTTACTATGAAGAGTCTCCTTTATGTTTGCTGAAAGTTTCAACATTCTACTTTGTGTCACAAATGAAATTTGCATATTCCATTATATATGTGTACATTCTCATTCCACACACACACACACACACACACACACACACACACACACACACACGAATATGCAATTAGATGGACTAACATTCATACATACATATACGTATATATTTATTTATTCATATCCTTTACTTAAGTAAAAGCAGCAATACCACACTGCAAAAATACTCCATTACAAGTAAAAGTCCTGTATTGAAAATCTCACTTACATATAAAAGTATGTATGTATGTATACAATATAGTTATTTTTATGCAGCAGAATGGCTCCTGTCAGTTCTGTTATATATTAGGTTATATTATTATAATTACTGATGCAGCATCTGAATGTTGGAATTGTAACATCTTTATATTCTGCTGGGCAGTTTAATCTGCAACAATGCATCATAATTTAACTGATCGTATATTTTGTATGTAAAGACTTAATCTGCAAAGTAACTACTAACTATAACTGTCACATAAATGTAGTGGAGTAAAAAGTACATTTCCTCTTGAAATGTAGTGGTGAATTAGAAACAGAAAACAGAAGTACTCAAGCTAAGTACAAGTACCCCAAAATTGTACTCAAGTACATACTTGAGTAAATCTAAGTACTTACATTCCACCACTCACACCAGCGTTGAAGAACACAATTAATTCCAGGAAGTACAGTAAATTTTACCCAGAAATAAACAAAACTTTTTGGTGCAGCCATGAACTTTAATTTCCAGTATCTAATGTGAAAGTCTGTCTATTCCCAGTGTGCAGTTCATACATGGCTTCTAGTGGCATCGAACATTCACAATCTAAGGAAACATTTACACATTGTATTGCTATTGTCTGTGCTTAACACATGCTCTACTGAAAAGCATCTTAAGAAATGTTGTTTATCCAAAAATTAAACATGCGGTTGTTTTGAGAACAACAGACTTGGGTGCTGCAAGAGGAGAACGGTTCGAATTAAATGTTTCTACACATTTCTTTGTCAATAACACAGCAAGGAACGGGAGAATCTATGTCTGATCTTCAGTGGTGATTATTCGCAGTATAAACCAATCCTGAATCCTGAAGTAGTTTTTACAGAAAAGAAACCATCAGATTCTCTCTTGTATATCCCCAAACTGACATTTGTAATATCCTCAAACACATCCTTAAATAAACATCTAACTGAAAACCAAATCTGTACTCAGTTTTACATCATTTTCCAACAAAGTGCCTTATCTCATCATATTCTCAAATAAATTAAATACAAAGAAATTCATAACAAATACATATTAACAAAACTTTCATCTCACATATACCCATACTTAACATTTTACAGTCACTAATTTAATTGCTGTTATTTTGCTGGACAGTTGGTGAATTAAAGTCATCCAATCCTTTTTTTTATTAAAGAGTAATCATTTGCTCTTCATCTTCTCATCAGCCAATGATTGTCTTCAGTTTTCGGGAGGCGGGCTGTAGCTCAGGCATGGCTGACTGGCAGTTGTGTCAATGAATGGGATATGAGTGGCTGAAGCAAAAGTGGGTCTGAAGTTTGGACTAGAGAAGTTGGAAAAATGAAAAATGATGAATGAACCACAAAGAGACTATTAATTAAAATCAGCAAGTTATTTCCATAACAATTACTATAACAATAACTACATGTTTTCTAAAAAAAAATCTCAGATATGAATTGAATAAACAACACTGATTTCTTTAGTGTAGTGAAAAGGTGATTCCTCCAGGTATGGGCTTAGCATTGGTTTTACGTGGCAGCCATACAGACTATACAAAGCTTTTCTATAGATGATTTATATTGTTCGCACTGAGTTAGCGTGTATGGGCATTTGGAGGTGAGGTGTATTTTCTGTATTGTAAAACTCTGGTCAGCATAGAGATGTGTATATGCATTTCTTACCATCCATATAGGTCAGTGTTGTGAGGAGGGGTGCATCTGGGGAAATATAGGTTGTGTATTGCAGATCCTCCATCAAAGGTGGTGTCAGCTGACCAGCAGCAAGTGATGTCATAATAGTTGAGGAAGAAGGATTTGGGCTGATGTATTTCTTTTGACGAGCTCGACAGTTCTGAAACCAAACCTGGATGGAGGGAGAATGGATTGATAACTGGTCTGGAAAGTGAAATTGTCACTTGGCTCAACATACATTTTTCAGTGCACTGATAGAAATGAGTGGCTTGTCCTATAGAGCCTAATTACAGGACTTTGCTTGGAGTCATATAGCCTCACCGTATAAAGCTATCATTCTTTCTCTATTGTGCTGAAGTCAATTTCTTAAATCAGAGAATGCCAAAAACAAATGCTTTACCTGAATAACCCTGCGGCTGAGACCAGTCCTCTCTGCCAGTTTCTGGAGAGTCTGGGCATCTGGGTTGTTATCTTTAGCAAACTGAGTTTGCATTACCTAGACATGTAGAGATGACAGAGGGGGACATGTTTACATGGGTGAAATTTTAGTGGGGTTTGATAATGTTATTATATTAGTTTAGAAGAGACGACTGCACTGAGAGTCCTCGGCCTGTGTTCAAATACAATGTTTTAACTGCCACTGCCACTAGAGGGCAGAAACACTTCCAATCAAGGTGACCAATTATCACTGGCTTATACATTTGTTATGGGTAACATTGCTTATTTACACATTCAGCAGACACAGAGCAACATTAGCATTCACTTTTTATCTTATTATTTGATTTTATTTTATTTTATATTGATGAAATGAGATGAACAGATGTAATATATGCAATACTGAGGCGCAGACCTATATCCCCTAATACTAGTCACGGTATAATCTGATCAAACTGTTACTTTAGTAGGAAACCACAGTAACCCAACAGTAGGGCTAAGCGTTTGCTCAGGGAAAAGTGTTCATTGGCTATTAGAAACTTATCCTGTTGTCCTGTGGTTGGCAGTACCTGTAACTGGTCAACAGTGAAGCTGGTCCTGGCCCTCTTAGCAGGTCTGGGCATGGAGCTGGACTCATCTTTGTCTGCCACCTCTTCCTCTACTCAACAAAAAACAGGGCATGTTCCAAGGATCAATTGACATTTTGAAGTATAGAGCCTGTTTCAGGTGATGTCCTTCTGTGGGCAAGTCTGAACTTTAGTGACATCAAAGATGCATACCTGTAGAAAGGCAGCTTTGTTTTAAGATCAGGTTGTATTGTTCTCCAATATGCGTAACTGCAGTAGCATACAGTGGGTTAACAAGGTCTGTGAATTATTCAGATTAAAGAGTAACTACAACCTCAAATTCTGCTAGAACCCTCTCTCGCAGCACTCATATTACACTCATATCATTTAGTTTACAACTCAAAAAACATGTTTATGTGTGGAGTACCTCTTTAAGCTGGGCATAATTTCTGAAAAAACCTCCACAGATAAAACCTGTGATATCTTCACAAAATATTATGTAGATATTATTCATGTATGTAGGTGATTTGTACTTTAGTGAGGCATACTTGACTATTTCAGCCATTTTACTAACTTTACTATTTTAGCTTAACACAACAGCCTTCTACTGGGTGAGGCCTATAACAATCACTACAACAAAACTAAAACTAAATACATGGATAGATACTACTAGGGTTAAATGAGAAAGTGGTTTTCTTAATGATTTGGGTGACCTGACTCTTTATTTCTAAAGACCCAAGAGTGAACGTGAAGACTTAATGTTTTTACTGCCTTTTTACCATACCTCAAATTCTTACCAATTAGTCTTGTTTTATATGGATTTTATAATCAATTTACTGACTTTTGTTTGCCATTATTCAACATGACCCTTCCATTTTACCTGTTATCCAGCCCATCCATATACTCACCATTTTCCTTAGCATGTTTGATATTCTCCATCATAATGTCATAGTGTGGCCGGCAGAAGACCCTGTTCTCTAGTAGTCCACATTCCTCCCCAGTGGACAACTGGCGCTTACAAGAGGTGCAGGAGAAACAGGCCAGGTGGAAAGTGCTGCCTCGGGCCCGACGCACCCAGTCACTAGAATGGATGTTACGGCCACAATGAGCACAGCGGGTCCCATACCTCCTGAAGAAAGATGTGGAACAGGAGGAGAGGTGGAGTGTGAGGAGGAATAGTCATTGACCTTTGATAGTTAAGTGATATCTAGTCAAGCAATCAATCTATAAGGAAATGCTTTGGCCAAGTCACATCCATTTTCCCCTGAACATGACATGTCCACTTAATTTTGCCACTAATTACACTGACCAGTCTGTGCTGGTGTATATTTCATATAAACCTCTTACTTCTTCTGTGCCAATTATATCGACAGAGATTCTGGGGTTCTCCTGTCCACATTTCCTACATGTGTCAGTATGTGTTACGTGTGAAGATGCCAACACGCAAACACTCAGCCTGGACTGGCCCAGCACAGCATGAGGAGTGGGTGTGTAACATGTAACAGAATCATTAGAATGTGTCTCAAATTAAAGCATATGTGAGAGGGTTGTACCTGATTTGGATACAAACAGACAATCCTTTGTAAAGAAAAGGCATCCATCTTGGAGCAATAACATTCATTTTACCCTGGGGAAAAAACTTCAATACCTTCTTATCCCCTACTCACAGAGACACAGATAGGCAGATACCTGTGTGGTCGATATGTCATGCTTTTCAATATCACCTCAGAGCTTAGTCTATGTAAAAGCTGTTCTCGACCTCCACCTCTCTCTCTCTCTCCTGTGAGTCATCTGCATTTATATTCTATTCAGAGACTTACTAATCCAGTTGTTAACTGTTAGTCAAAACAAAAACAAAAGCCAAATGAAAGACATTTTCAAAACAGTCTGCAAAGCACAAGAAAAAAAACGAGACTGCAAGATGAGAGAGACTGATCATCTATTGACAATGTTATTTTCTTCTTGAGTTCCAACATTGCATGTTGAATTCCCAGGCCCTGACATTCACTTTTCTGGATGGGACAGGTCCATAATACATTAAAATCTAAGACAAACATTGCATTAAATGAGGCTTGAATTCTGTCATTCAGTTTGCACCTCAAACAGAAAGCACACAAGTAGTCCTTATGTTCCCTTATGAACAGAACACACAAACAACATATTTTCCTTCCCTCCTCTGTTTTGTCCATTGAGTTTCTCATGCCAAAAAGCACATCTCTGCTATACTAATTTTTCCCCTTGTATCCTTCCCCTTTCTCAAACACAGACCACATAAAATGCTTATTTTAGATTTTTTATATACATTTATAAAAGAATGTCACTGGAGATAAAATTTGTGTTAAGTCTGACTTACCTGAAGTAGTCAAGTTTGCAGAAAACTTGTTTATCCTTCATGTAGCAGCTCACGTGCCGCCCCAGTGATGTCTTACATACACTGCATGAGAGGCAGCGCACGTGCCAGCAGAAGTTGTTCACCTGAGGTGGAGAAAAAAGATTTTAACAAAATACGGCCATTTTACACATCCCTTAATAGTATATTTAATACTATCCTTATAACTGAAGGCAATAGAGGTTGGTCAAATTCTTGACAATGTATTTATTTTACTGGAATGACAGTAGTAGTTTGAATTTTAGATTATTCATCATAATTTTCTTTTGAGCTATGTAGCCCAGATATGCTATTATGCTTATGTTATCCCAAAGGTTATTTGGTTTGCAGCCATGGGAACACTTTTACCACCAGGGGAAAAATAATCTGTGCAGTCAAAAAATGTAATCAACAATAACCAAAAATCCTTTGACTGCAGGTTTTGAGTACTTGTGCATTAGTGTGAAGTGCAAAATCCAGGTTGCCTATGTCCTCAATTATAGGCTGTAACTTAGTCATTTTTAAAACCAGACAGCATAACTGAAAGTGAAATTTACGGAAAAAAAACTGGAAAACATCAAATTAATTTAACAGGTTTAAAAAATGTTTGCTTAGCGGAAGCCACAACCTACATTTTTTCGTTTAAGAAGTAGGTGGAATAATTACATGTTTTCCAAGTAGAAACTTAACAGAAAGAAGTGTCTATATCTACATAGAACAAATAAAGACAAGTGACACTTGATTGAAATAGTCTCAAGCCATAATGGCCCTTTTGCGAGTTTATTTTCTCACAAAAATTACCGAGTCCGACTTGTTCTAAATAGGCCTAATTTTACAGTGCTGTTAATGACATCTTGCTTTGATACAGTATGTAAGTCTGACCTTGAGGAGGTATCTGTCAAGTATCCCCAGGCCGCAGGAGGTGCACAGGGCTTTTCCCTGCAGGGAGACCACAGTGGGGACGGAAGAGGAGGAGGAGGACGAGGAGAGGGAGGACGGAGAGTAGCAGTCCTCGAAAATATCAGGCCCAGGGGAACCCTGTCAGAAGCAACAGTCTGGCAATGTAACAACAGCTTATAAAAACTTTTCAGACCGTCAAAATTCTAATTACATAAAATGTCTCTATCACATGCATCGTTTTTTTAGATCAGGTAGCCCGTCAACGAAAGCAAAGCAAGGGTCCGAATTTTAAAATGTCTGAAAACTAAAACGGCTTTGAAACTAGGCTGTTTGGCTAATATTGGTTTGCTCAGACGTTGTTTATAAGCGTTAAAAGCTAAATGTTTTACTTTTTGGATTTATTTGGCGGCACTTTGAAGTGCACATACAGTCACGCGAGCTACCTTTCATCTTAACTTTTCACACTCTGCCTCGACAATTTACCCCACGCTTATAAACTGAGACTTCAGAAAAAAAGTTGCTAATTTGACATTGAAAACACCTACTGTGTCGACATAAATATTTCCTTGTTGTAGCTGAGTGAAAACAGCCTCCGTGAGTCGCCTTTCTTCCTCCGACATGGTATCAGCGACAAGTCCAGAGTGATGCGCAAGACACAATGACGACCAAATAGCATACTGTTCCCTTCATATTTCCATGACAACGACGGTCAGTAGCCCACACACCAGTAAATGTCACACCGAAACGAAATATTCGCTCAAACTTTCTGTAGGCATTTTTGTGCCTTTATTTTATTTATGTGCAGTATTATGTCGGCATAGGCCCAGTCGTGGACTGTAGTTGTCACTTTGGTATGGAAGCCTGTAGGCAGTTTAACAGCTACTTTTTGCCATGAGAAATAAATATTGCTCCATGTGTACGATTATCAAATCCTGCTTATGGCCGTCAGGAGACCGGCCTCGCTCACAGCTGAATGTGATTCTGACTAATTGTGCTCAGCCGCGCACGTGCACATGATAACGAGCCATCAGCCGGGCGCAGGTGAGTTTTACCTCCGGCTATTTCCGTGACGCCCCGGTATGTTCCTCAGATATTAATCTACATTATGCCAAAGGCTGATCAATAGGCTACTTGTAGAAATATGTCATTCTTAAAAGCACGTATTTAAATAAAAATCATAACTTCATATTTTGCTCTTTACGTTATTTTGGGCGACTGGTTGAGACTATTGGAATAACAGTAATTGTATTACTACAATGTTCAGAGATAGGCTGCTTTTGTTGGATGTTGGGTGGATAATGAATACATTTATGCAAGTACAGTAAGCAAGGCCACGATGTAGACTATTGCACTTTTTGGATTGACCTCTCATAAAGAGAGAACGGAATATAATGCTTAAACCAACTAATAGATAAAGTAATACATTCTGAAAGCATTGGCCCTGTATTCCTGATATGACGTTTGTTTAGGCCTCTACAATATGCCCTTTTCCCTATATAATTTAATACGCGGTGGAAAAGCAGAAGATTAAACCACCTACAATTAGATTAGCAGAAAATAATGACTTCAGTGTATCAAACTGCTGCTATTAAAACGGATATAAGCCTACATTTTATAAATATATCAAAAATAATAATATATCATAAAAATATATACCAGTATCATAGTGTTGTGAGGTTAATTGTGCAATGCAATATATGTGACATGAGACCCGGTTTGGGTTTCTCCCAAACTGTAAAATTAATCAAGTTAGGCAGACTAAAGCATGCTTCCCTTTTAATATATATATGGTGTGCGAGGATTATTATTAATTAATGAAACCCACATATTCTAGTAAATATCTTTTTGAAGTTGTAGCTTTGAAAAATAGAGCTATTTATCTGCAATATGTTATTACTCACCACGCTGTTGGAGACATGTTCACGGAGCATCTGCGGACTCCTCCGGTACATCCCCGTTCAGACAGATGTTATTATTCCACAGCAGCGGGAGCTTGGTGTTTGACTCCGTTATTAGTCCACTGTGCTCCCGCTTGTCAACCCACCCGCTTCAGTCTTGCTTCTTGCTCTCCTGAGGACTTTGCCACAACCTTTTTAATGTCATTTTAAACAACCCAGCGCACCTCCCACTCTGGTCCGGACCCGCCTGCTGCAGCATCAATGAAAAGTTAAGATTTTTATTGTGAGGATCTGATGGGACTTCGTTTTTCTTGTCTTGTCTTTCTTTCTTTTTTCTGTCTTTTTTTTTTTTTTTTTTTTTTTGTAGATGGGAAAATATATGGAGGTTCCTGACTGGGGTTGAAAGCAGCAAACTCTTCATTGCTAAGGTGAAAACTTCAATTCAAGGTCACGAATTATAAATCAGTCAGCAAAATTTAAATAAACAGGGTTTCTGTTTATATCATTATATTCTCCAAAGCCCACTAAGACTGCAGTGGTTTAAGAAAATTAAACCTTCTTAAAAAAGTCAACTTTCAAAGATCCTTTCCTGTGAGAGGCATTCATATTCTCTTAGCCCAGTCTGAGGCTATCAGTATTCCTCATCTTTTCCTTTCTTGCCATCAGGGACATTATGAACACAGCACAGGTCGAGTTTGGGGACTACATTATATTTATTTAGACATCCACACCGTCTGACTAGCAGCACTCACAAGGCAGCTCAACAACACAGCAAAACGTGTTGCCTTAATTCCTCAAACCTGGTCAGAGTAAATTACCTGAGGGTGAAAATCTGTACCTTCATAACTATAAATAAATACACTAATTCTTGTATATTGTATCATTTCCATAACCCCCATGATTTAAGACTTTTCAAACATATCTATTGAGGATTTGCCATTTGCCTGTTTTATCCTTTTCAGCTTTAGGGAACTGTTTCATAATCTAGCAATCACATGCAGAGGCGGTCTGGCAGTGCCAAGTGGTCTCCCCCCTCTTTAGCACAGAGAGAGTGCTCTTGTTTCTACAGGGCACCTCCTCTTCCATGATTACCTTGTCAGACTTTAATTGAAGATGATGGCTAACCAAAGACTGGGGTCCAAAGGGCATGAATGAAAACATTCTCAGAGGGCACTCTGTGAATGACGAGGCAAGAGACTGGGTCAAGAATCCCTTTGGGTCTTAGCGTATATGTCTGCAACCCGATACCTCAGTCCCCCGGACTTCTAAACTGGGTCTTTAGGACAGAATTTAATGGCAGGGAAGTGTGGAACAGAGTGTGTTTAACCTCTAACAGAAACGTGTAAAGCAGGCTTTTACAACTAATCTTTAAACTTTAAACAAAATGGACTGCTAATTTATTATAATTCCAAAAACAAATCCTGAAGTTCTATCTGAATTTTATTTTGAGTTATAATATGTATTGGTTAATTAATATTTTTAAATTAAACATCTTGGTTAACAATTTCTGGGATGTCAAGTTTTTGATGACACTATGTCCAGAACATTATATTTATAGGATGCGACACTGTGTCGCACCAACATTTAAGCTAACATTTGTTACAAATGTGCCTTGCAACCAGACATTTCTCTGTCTACTGTAGCTTTAAAAAAATCAGGATACTTTCTTTTCTCCTAAGCTTGACCACAGAAAGTCTATACTTTACACAATATTTGTTCCCCATTTTTGTAGTATAATGATAACATATTCTAAGAAGCATATGGACATTTCAGTTCATTGTTCCTTGTGCAATTTGCTGTCAGTTCTGTCAGAATTGTTCATTTAATGTAAAGTGGTTCTGGGGCCATAGAATGAAATGGAAATGCAAGAGAAACAGAAAAGTTGGTGATAAGGGGTCACTGATGTTCTGCTTTTCACAGCAACTACCCAGTTCTTCTTCTAGTTATTCTGCCAAACTTGTGTTGCTGCAACTGTTAATGTAAATTAACTGTAACTCTGGGTGTTTGGAACAGGTAATGTAGAAGATTTAATGGATCTACAGTGTTAAATTGCGTGAATAGTAATATATACTAACTATATATTAGTAAGTACAGTTGATAGTTATTTATTTGGAAATGTCAAACATCCCTATCACCTGTGGCAGACCTCTCCACTCCACTGCTCCCTAATCCAGTCCTCTTCACATGGTTGGAGGATTTAGGACAACACTCCCCACAGACAGCAACTGCTGATTCATTCAAATGAATGGTGTTTGAGTGGGGTTGGGGCTGCCGACATATTAGCTGTCTGGCTGTTTAACATCATAGCACAGCAAGACAGGCCTATTGTTGAAATAAACACGCCTGCTAAAATGGCTGCCCTAATACCCATTTGTCCAAAAAACATCTATGACTTAAGAAGGTCTGAGAGCTCTGGACAACACACACACTGCAGGCACCTGCTCCTTTTGGAGAGTGGGTGGATAATTTAGTTGTCAAAGTGTAGTGTAAGTACTGGTCAAACAGTCAGTCACAAAGAGGATTAATTCTTTCTTCAACCTGCATCTGCCTAAAAGTGTCAGCCGTACAACAGGAAAACATGAGGTTAGCATGAATCTATGGAAATGTTAGGTTTGATGAATTTGAACAAGAATTATATTTTTGAATCTATAATATTTCAGTTAACCTCGTGTTTAGCTAGTTTGATTATGCAGAACAAAGCTGGCGCTACTTGACAACATCTGTGTATGTAATATGCATGTGTGTGTATGTAATATGCATGTGTGTGTATGTAATATGCATGTGTGTGTGTGTTACAGAAACCAATACTACGCCTGCACAGGGCAAGGACATTTTCTAATGTTGGCTGCCTTGATGCATTCATCTATCTGAAGAGCAATGACACTGTAAAAATCAGATCAAATTATATATAATAACAAAAGGTCAGTGCCCTTTTCTATCTTCTGAACTGCACAGTGGCAAGTTTATCATCATGATGTCAGGGTTCGTGAGCATTGGCAATGTTTGTCAATGGGTTTGGTTTCCCTCCTCAGCCAAAAAACATCCTAGCATCCTACAAACACACAGTTGTTTTTGGTTTAAAGCAGCAGTTGCTTTTGGTTTGGCCATGACATGCCGTGCTTATCTCACTGTGTCACGGTACGGGTGTGTCACCATGCATGAATCTGTGTGTGTGTGTGTGTGTGTGTGTGTGTGTGTGTGTGCGCAAGTGCATCTGAGATTACTTAGCTTGTCAGGGAGAGTCACTAGTGAAAGATTGGATGTGATTGTGTGTGCAGTATCTGTGCAGGGTGTGTGTGTGAGAGAGAGAGTTAGAGACCGCTTTCCTTGCCAACTGCCATGTTTCCATTGGTTACCTGACCCTGACAGGAAGTGTTTAGTTGTGACAGGTATGGATGGAAAGACATGACTGGAAGATGGTGGTCCTTTCACTCAGTACACTGGAAACTATAGAGACGGTTAGAATTAGGGAGGTCAGTGTGTGTGTGTGTCAGCATGTGCATATGTGCATGGTGTGTTACCAAGTGACAATTTTTTTTATAAAATCCCCATTTAAACCTTTTTTTTCTTGACAAATACATTAATTGTAAATGATTCTCCAGCACTGAGCATATTACATGGTGCAGTAGTTGTATATACTGACCCTCATGACTGAGGGAAAACGAACTAAAAGACTAGATTATACATACAGTATGTCTCTCTGCAATATATTACTGTATATTCTTTATTCAATCACTATTTTCATTAAGATGGCAGGAGGTTGGCAACTGCCTGTGCAAAGCTACAATGTGCATTATTACTGTTTTAACACTATTTCAAGTCATTAACTGCAAATTTCAAAATAAAAGTCGCCCTGCCATTGAATCAAAGGTCATAAAAATGTTGATTATGCTTTGACATATTTCTTTGTCATTGGTTATATTTACATACATGGTTACACACCATCGCATTATGAGAAACCCAATTATGATATCTGGCTTTCTCTCATTTTCATGGGTTAGTGTGGGAAAAAAAATGTACTCTTTGCACTTTTGGAATGTGAACAAGCACAGACACACATACTGTATACATTACAGGTACAGTTTGACGTTGATTCTTATATGTATGTATGTAAAATATCAAGTCTTCTCAGGTAAGTGTATATGGCTAATTCAAAATGTTCACTGGTTATGTCCATGATATTACACACTATGTCCCATAGTGTCCCGTAAATAGAATAGAATAGAATAGAATGTCTTTATTGTCATTGTACAGGTACAACGAAATTAAAATGCCAATCTTTAAGGTGCTAAACAATAATAAATAAGTAAAAACAATACTAAATAAGCAATAAATAAATAAAACACATACCACACACAAAACATTAACATTCTGCAGGTATTGCACAACCCCTTAATATTGCACCGTGAATTATTTTACAAAAAAATGTTCAGATTTTGTTTAGTGTAGTTATGGCTCTGGCATAAAAACTGTTCTTCAGCCTGTTAGTCCGTGCTTTCAATGACCTTAAACGTCTGCCTGAGGGCAGCAGTTCAAAGATCAGATGTCCTGGGTGAGATGGGTCCATGAGAATATCTTGTGCTTTCCTGAGACAGCGGGAACTGTGCAGATCTTCCAGGGAAGGGAGAGGGCAGCCGATAATCTTTTGGGCTGTGGTGATGACCCTCTGGAGCGCTTTCCTGTCTGCAGCTGTGCAGCTGGAGAATTAATTAGGGTTAACCCAGGGCCCCCACCGTCAAATCTGTTGAAGAAAAGATTCAACTCATTGGCCCAGTCCAGGTCACCTCTGTTACCTGGCTTCCAGTCTGCTTGTAGCCAGTGATACTCCTCATGCCACTCCACATACCCTTCACATTGTGTAGCTGTCCTTGCTATTGATAATTATACGGCAAGCACAAACTGAGGCATGTCTTAAGTTTAGGCAGCAAATCTTTGGTTAACAGCAACGTTTCAGAAATGTTAAATTATCCAGCTTATTACACAATATTTTGTCTGTACCCTGTGTCCTTGTCCTTGCATGTTCCCTCCTTTTTTGCTGATTGTATTATTTCACTATGCAATTATATAAACAAGGATATAAACAATCACTTCCTGAATGAGAGGTCAATCCCACCCTCTCTCTCAAACTGACTGGACATCAAAGCGCCTCACGATTTCACATGTCAAAGTTCGATCAGATTCAACACGATGCAAAGCGAAAGAGTCAATTTGCGACTGGAAGTGAATACATCTCGTCCCCTTCTTCAGTAAAATGGATGGGGAGTGAAGTTTGGCATGACTGCACCTTTAGTCTGTACTCGCCCTTATACCATTGTCAAACTTTTGCCTGTTTTGGTCATGTGAGCCCCACTTTCTGTTTGACATGAACTGCAGAGAATGAGAAAGAAATTATTTTACTTATATGATATGAAATCAGACTGGACTGGTACTGTAACTGACCGCCAACCAACGAGCCAATAAGGTAATTAGTGTGTGTATGTGCAACATACATGGTTAATGCCTCTACACATGCACAGACTTTGCATGTGGATGTGTTTGTCCGTCTCTTTTCTCCCCATCATCTCCACCTCCTCTTTCATCTCAGCTACATTACACCGATCACCAGGACAACCAAAACAAACAGCAGGATTCTGGGGTACCGTATTGCCGTGACAACAAAGGATAAGGGGGCGGGGCTGGGTGCCGGGTGGAACCAGAGGAGTGCCACATCTGGGCTTCATTAGCATCACAGGCCAATGACAGATGACTTGTATTCTGCCCGGCGACACAACGTTAGGCTGGATGGCGGTCTGCTCTGACAGAGAGGGAAATGACATCATCAAGGGAAACTGGTGTTTCCTGGGCCTCAGGGAGCCATTTGTGGACCTGGAGGGATTTAATTTAGTTGAGTTTTATTAGGATTGCCATTAACTGATACAGTACTGACAGTCGTCCTGTGGTCCAAAACGATCTTAGTGAGATCATTAAGGTTGAAGCGTATGTTTTTGTGTGTGTTCTCCTGTTTTCTGAAGACCTATTGTCCACACAGTGTTGGTTGTCATAAGCATATGGCATAAATGTGAATGCATTTCCTTTGTGCTGTATACTTCTCTCTTCTCCTTTCTTGCAAGTATTTGTCTTCATGCACCATAGCTATTTTCAAACATGAAATATTTAACATTACTAGTTTCATCAGCTGTATCTGTTAAAGTGATGTTTTTTTGTTATTCAGACATGGGCAGGGCCGGATCATCCAATGGGCATTCTGGGCACAGGCCCAGGGGTCCACATACACTTGGGGCCTAAGCCAGCACACAAAATTTGCTTTTTAATTAAATTTCAGGTCATGACACTATATGTAAACACATATATTTCACCTAATCAGAATGATATAATTGGTAAAATAACACAGAGGTAGTAGTCCGTGTGACTTTTGACCCCGCTCCCTAGGCCACCTAAACCGACCATTAGGTAGCCAGGCTACAGTGGTTTGAAAATTGAGGAACCAAGCAGAAGTGGGTGTAGCAAACGAAAGAGAAAACGAGAAAAAGAGGAGAGGGAAGCGTCACTATTAAGAAGTGTGCCTTCAATTGACACATTTTTTGTTAAACAAAATCGGGATGAAAACGTTAACATTAACGTTGTTGAGGAAAATGTTCAGAGATGACATGCAAGCTAATCCAGAGGCTACTGTTAGCGCTTACAGCAGCCCACCACAACCTGAGGCTAGCTGTAGCAGCAGCTCACAGATTTACGAGGCATCTGACCCGGCGTTGTGGGGGGAAATCAATGAAGAAGCTCGCGCTGTCCTTATCGATCGAGGGCCTGTTGCCTTTCACAACCGAAGAAGCAAGTATCCCGCCTCAACCCGTGATGGGGGCTTGCGAGGTAAAGTACACTCTTTCACTAATGTTGTACTGACCTGTCATCTCCCAAATGGCGAAAAAGTTTCACGAGACTGGATTACATATTCACCCTCCACAGGGAATATTTTTTGCTTTGCCTGCATGCTTTTTTCAAGAAAAAACAATTTCTTAATGGATTTTCTGATTGGAAACACCCCGAACGTGTGCATGATCATGAGAAAAACTCAGAGCATTCTACTTGCATGTTAGAATTGCTTCGGTGCTCATCAGGCATTGAGACTATGAACGCTAAGCTAGTACAACAGCTAGAGGGAGAGAAGCGGTACTGACGAGAGGTGCTGAAGCGCCTAGACCTTCTGGAGTCATCTGGACATAGTTAACTGGATAGTAGATAGCCAATCAGCAGTAGGTTGAGGAAGATGATGTGGGGACATAACATCTAATGTTTAAAGGTCAAAGCAAGGTTAGCTCAGTTATGGTAGGTAACCAATGTCTTCTGCTCTGTTAAATATCTGTATGTTTGTGATCTCCCACTCATAAAAATCTAAAATTAGCTGAGATATTATCACGTTCTGTTGTGTTTTCTTTACCCGTCATCTGCGGTCAAAACTCACTGGATCTCTATTTCAGTCAGTGGATTTTTCAAAGTTCCCTCACTGCTCCAAAGAAAACAGTGTTTTCTCCTCAGAGGCTAGCTAGCGTGCTAACGCTCTACTGAGATTACTGTGGTCAGTCGAGGCCTCTGGATTTCAGTGGTTTTATTTCAACACAAATGGCCTTTACTCACATTATGAATTATGGATAGAGCTGTCATTTGTCTGCTGAAGTTTAAAAAACTGAGATTTCATTGTTTTTACAATATCCTCATACAAGTAACTGGACCTGCAAGCTGAAGGTTTTTGCAGTTAAAACATCCACAGGGTAATATACATTTCACACTGAAAATGAGACAGAGTCAAAACAATGTTAGTTTGTGATTCTTGGTCATTACAAACATTTAATAGTTATGTTATAATGGTCCTTATTTATATGCTCTTGTTTAAATTGTATTCTTTAGTGTTAATCTTGTCATTGTTATGCTGATGATAGCCATCCATCCATTATACGAGCTTAACGTGTGCAGGGTTGCGTTCTCTAAGTCAGGAGTGAAAATCTACAGAAAGTCATGGTGTTTGAGAGCTTACAAATCCTTGGAATACATAAAGACTTCCAAATTTCCAACAGCAAAGACGAATCCCCTATGATGTGAATCTGGTTTACAGCTTTGAAAATGTTGTGGCGAAAAATGCTGATTGTGAGAAGGTTTTCTTTCTTTTTCCTACTCACTCCTGTTCTGTTTCTGTCTCCTCTACTCCTGTTTTTTGTTCTGCCTTTCCTGCCTTCTTTCTTTCTTTTTGTATTTTTGTGTCTCTACCTTTCTCTAGTTCTTAACTTTCTCTGTAACCTGCACTACCATCATCACCAGCATACACTGAGCATCGTTACAAACATCAACATGCACAGTCTGTGGTAGCACTGTATTTTTAAGTAGTTCCAGTGACAGCAGCATGCAGGTTAATGGGGCCTAAATCGAAAGAGCCAGAAACCAATAAACCACCAATCCACTCTATAACCTTTATTCTGTTTAATCAATCCATGTTTTGTGTTTGTGTTTTCCTCCAATACTGATTTAACTTTAACTCTTTCCGCTCTGTTGGAGTTTTACAATTGTATATTGCAAGTCAGTAAACATGCTAATGTGCCCACTGGCTTGCTGTCTTGGTCCAACCATAGACTGTATATAAAGATGGACGACATGACAGCTCCCCAAAAGTGAAGCCAAAACATCTCGATCGCCCCCCTGGTGGTCATAAACCCCGCCCCCTCCATGTTAGCGGATGGGACATGGTTTCTGTCATTTTAAGTTGTTCTTATCACGCTGACCTATGTGTCAAGTGTTCATTTTTCTGATAAGTTTGATTTTAATTCATTATTTGATGCTATTAAAAGGGCGTCTGACATCATGATTGACAACTTGTGGTGTGCTCGCGATTGGTTCGGGCCCCCAGTGCACCACACAATGGCAAGTAGTATTCCCTCATGGTGTTTCCAAATTCAAAAGATATAAAGCTGCTGCTGTTTTTGCCTCAAGAAATTCGAGTTTGGTTTCCTGAACACCAGGATGAAGTTGAATTCCTTAAGTACATTTCCACCTGAATGGGAGGGGTTTTTTTGCCTTTGTGAAATGTCCAATATCTAACTAGGTATGGAAAACAATACATCTTATAAATGTCATTATAATGCTGCCATACATTACATATCCACTACCATGTTAAAGAGCTGACAACACATATTTGTCTTAGAGGCTTTAATTCAAAAGTGTCTGGAGGTTTCTGAAATTGTGAAAAAAAAAAAAGCTCATCAAACAAACTGATTCAACTTCATATGGCTGTCCGGTGTAACTGCCATTGTAAGTGTGATCATTTTAACCATTAACCATTAATGTTAAAGGGTTGGTACAACGAAATGGTTAGTTTGTTGTTTTTTGCAATTTGGATGAGTATACCCTCTTAGGTCCTTTATTATGTTTTTGCGTTAGCCTTAGCAAGTATGACAGAATTTTCCAAGTACTTGATTCTGGTACAGTGGAGTGTGTATCCCCAAGCACTATCCTCTACTGCAACTCACCATCATCATCACTCCCATTAAGTCTCTTTTAGCTTTGTTTTTGGTCTCTACCAACTTCTGAGGGAAATATCTGGCTATATTAAGCAGGAAGTGTACAGTGGGTTTTTAGAACATTTTTTCTGAAAACTACAGAAAGCCAGAGTGGCCATAGAGAGAAAAGAAAATAATTAGTTCCCACGTTTTGATTATTTCGTGTGCACAATATACATTTCGTTCCCACGTTTTTATTAATTTGTTCGCATGAGATAAGTGTAAAGAACCAGCAATACAATCTAATCAGAATTAACGTTTCCCATTACTTAACACTCTGATTAGATTGTTGTGCTGGCTCTTTACACTTATCTCATGTGCACGAATTAATAAAAACGTGGGAACGAAATGTATATTGTGCACATAAATTTATCGTGGGAACAATTTGTTTTTCTCTCTATGGCCACTCCGGGGCTCCGTAGAATACAGCTGCCTGCTGCATCTGAAAACAATGCTATGAGAGCAGTGAGAATGAACTACAACAGTAAAGTTGTGGGCTGGACAGCTAAACGATGAACTGAAACTCACTATAAAGCCGAGGGGAGCTGCAGATTCAGGTGATAATTCTCTGTAGGTTCATCACTACGAGTGATACCTTTCACATTGACACATTGTCATTTGATATATTATTATAAAAATATCTATTATAGCCGCTTTAAAAATAACCAACCAAAAATCTAAATGTTATTTAATACTTTTATTCATTATCATTATCATCTTCTTCTCTTAATTCAAATGGCAGCACCTTTGGAAGTGATGACCACGCAGATGATGCTTGTCAAAGTGCCAGCAGACAGTATTTTTTCATGTAACCCCACACACTGGCGACATCAGGATACGGCACCTGTCTCACTTCCGAGCCTTAATAAGCATCAAATCTCCAGAAAAGCCGCACTTTTATCACATGGCTGCTGTACTTTGACTACTTTTTCTGTCTCTACGCAGCCAGTGGGTTGCACGTAAGAGTGTTTATAGTTGAAAACAATCTGCTCTCACACATCACTTACTTTAATTTTTTCATGTTAATCATTGACTCACATGCCATGACTTACATGACAGCAAAATGAGTTATATATGTGAGGATATAAGAAGAGTTTTTATGTTACTTATGTTTCAAGACATTAGTTTATTCAAGTAAAACTCCAAGCAACAGAGTTTTTCTCAAATCTCTTTCCAGACAAGTCTTGAGGCCTTACAGAGGTGCTGAGTGCTGAAGCCACAGCTTCAAAGCTGTCTGTCAGTCAGTTGGTTGGCAAACAGCTAAAAATCAGATTCCAAACTCAGTGAAAGCCCGTTGTTGGTGTTGACAGACCACTTTCCTCCAATGTCTGTATTTTTCTACTGGCGCACGCAGATATGTTACAATATATATGAGAGCTGAAGGCAAAATTCCACTAAATGTCTGTATGTATTGGCCAGCAAGTTTGATACCCATCAAGATACTTCCTACCTCTGTTGCTCTTGTGTTACAAAACATAGAGCGTACTTCAAACAAGCCATAGAAAGTACTTGAGCTGTTAATATGCAATACTGAGGCTTTCTGAGTATCTGGAGACATACAGTAATGCCAAGTAAACCCTAAGACCCTATTATAGTATTTGGAAAACATTCTCTTTTAGATTTAGGTTACTTTTGCATTATCACATCCAATCGTATGCTACCTCTATCTGTAAGTCTGAAATGTGTGTACCCTGTAAAGCACATTTGCATTTGCATAGCCTGGAAATATACCTACCTTTGAATTATACTTTTCTGAATTAGGTAACCATAAAAAAAACATGGAATTTCCGCAATCTGAGAATACGGCTTGGTTTTTTGGGGTCTGTAGATATGTAGTGATTTGTTTGAGTTTTGGCGGCTGTCTAATCATTTTTATTATATTGTTTTGATTAGAGGGAATCCATAGTCATTTAAACACGGACCTCTACTGTAGATCAGTGGTTCCCAAGACAGTGCTGAAAGACACTAAAACTCTCTGTAAAGCTAAGGGGGAACTAATTCTCTGTGGGTTCTCTTATACATTACATGTTGTCATTTTTTCCATTTTTAATATAAAAATACTGATTAGTGCAGCTTTAATTATCTCTCGACCCCTCAGATTTATCCTGTGACCCTTTGGGGGTCCTGACCCCTAGTTTGGAAACCACAGCTGTAGATCACCATAAAATAGGGTGTCACATATTCTGAAATATCAATAATGTTGACGTGGCAGGTATTAAGACTCATTCTGGCCAGTAAATCAGTTTATGGATTACTTGATGGCTTTAGAATGCAGAAACAGTTTTTTATCACTTTATTGCACAACAATAAAAATAAAAAAGAATGCAGAAACATAATTTCCAACTTCTTTTATTTTAATCTTCTTTTAAACTATTATTATGTGAATAAATATGCATTCGATATACTTCAGTTTGTCCTCTGTTGTGGATGCTGAGAATCAAAGTTAGACATCAAAGCTGTGTCTGTCAGTTTGCTGACTAACACTGTTAAAAACCAAAGGCTTTGACTCACTTCTGTTATTAGAAACCTTTCATCGCTTCATCTGCCACGGCACTCACAGCAAGCCACCACTGTTTATCAAATCATATCATAATCACAACAAACCACTTTGTATCTAAATGTGGACTTCAAAGCTGAAGTAGGAATGTTTTTTGTCCGTCTTCATTCTTTCTTTTTTGTTTCATTATTGCTTTCTTCATCACACCATCTGTCCTTCCAGTTTCCTTCCTCCTCTCTTGTATTCTCCCTCTCTTTCTTTATGTGTCTCATTCACTTCTCTCTAAACCCATTTACCACTTTACTTTTCTTATTTCTCTGCCACCCCTCGGCTCTCCTCCTTCTATCTCTCCCTCCATCTCTCCCCCCTGTTCTCTTTGACATGTCTCTGTGTTTCCTGTCCTTTGTGAAACTCTCCTCTCTGTCACATCTTGTTTTCCTCATTCTATCCTGTTTTAATCCAGTTCCCGCCCCCTTGTACAGCAGAGTCACGCTATTGGAGGAAATGGGTGAATAGTGGCTGCTGAGTGACAGGTTATTCTGGGCCGACTGTGGAGGTAAACACAGCGAGGTAATGGAGGTAAACGTCCGGTCAGTTGGCTGGGTGGTACACAAACAATAGGCCAGCAGGTTCTGGCTTGGCAGCAACACAGTCAGGACTGCTGGCTCAAAACCCACCCACATTATATGAAGCTTTTCTCCTGTTATTATGTATGTCTACAAGCACCTAACCATGTGTTCACACCTTAACCAACGCTTTGTTCTGACTCCAATCTGACAATTTGATTTGCTAGTGGTCTGCAGCTGCATAATTCCACATGGACAAGTCATGGATTTGCTGCTCCCTTCGTATTGCCTCTTGGTGTGTTATGTTCTTCTGATGATTTAACCAACGAGCATTAATTAAGCTATTTTCATACATGGAGTGCCTAACTTTGCTTGCCTGATCTATCTATTAAAGTAACAGCTTTTTGGCATTCAAACAATGGTCACCATTATGCAAACAAATGGCTCTATTCAAACATGACAGGACCATTACAGATAAAGTTAAGTGTTAAAGTTTAATGCTTGCCTGGCACAGTATTTGGCACCTGGTGCACGAGAGGGAGCGCAAAGCCCCATTTCCTTTTCACCCCACCCTGTCTCTTAGAAATGATGTGTATTTACAACTTATTAGCAAAAGCAAATATGTTTTGATGGAAACATGGGGAAATGTTAATTAGCATGTCTGGCAAGTCAAACAATGATGACACTGTACATATCAGTAAAATGTTAAATGCATCAAATGCTTTACACAAATCTAAAAATGCAACACCTCCTTCTTGCTCCTTCTTTATCAAGCCTAGATTTGATTTGCTCTATTAGTTGTCAGTTGTTCAAAGACAACTTTCCCAGTATGATATGTTTTATATCTTGACTTGAATGTAATCTAAATGCAATGTCTTGTTCAAAAGTAGTGAGTAAAGAGAGGGTTTTACTTGTTTCACATACTGCACTTACAGACGTGTATCTATTTTCTAGATTTGGGTTTCAACTTGGGAAATGTTTTAAAGACAAGTTCAAACTTTTCTTTCACTGTAGATAATCTTTCTACAGGCTCAGACAGAGGGCAAACTGCTACTTTTGAATGGTAAATAAGGGCTATGTGTGTGTGTGTGTGTGTGTGTGTGTGTGTGTGTGTGTGTGTGTGCAGCTCTGCCACACACTGTCACATATGTGTTTTGTGTTATCTTACTCTTTATGTGGGACATCTCAGTGTTATGGCTGGATGCTGTCAGAGACGTAG
Source organism: Macquaria ambigua (assembly GCA_008360985.2). NCBI lineage: Eukaryota > Metazoa > Chordata > Actinopteri > Centrarchiformes > Percichthyidae > Macquaria > Macquaria ambigua. Next base: position 87,295 of record VMKM01001744.1, on the reverse strand, counting down.
AGTTACTGGAGATACTGGAGATACTAGTGGAGAGAAAAAAACAGACTGGAAAAACTTGCACTCAGAGTTTTAAAATACTGGAATAGTTCTCAATTCAATTAAAAGAGTACTCCACCAACTTAGTACTGCAGTCTTCTAACATTGTGGGACTCACGATGGACAGTTTTTAAAAATTGATCTGAATTGATGCAGCAGAACCAGAGATATTGTTTTTATATTTATATATTTTTTATATTTTATATTCTATGCATTCTTCTTCTTTGTCACCTGGTGCCCACAATGACTTGACCGCAGAGAGTTTGGTCAGAGATTCAGGTGTGTTATGCTAGTAATGAAGCCTCAAGCTGCTAGCCTCAAGCAGAGATAAGGAGCGGGCTACAGAGGTCTGGTAAGCTCACTTCTTTCTAGCTCCACAGCCCCAGATTTTTTTCATTTTCAAACTTGTAGTCTTCAGACCTAACCAAGACTGACTCAAGTGACATCACTTGAGGACATTTATCAGACTTCACACAGCTCCCTCTGGAGCCACAAAGGCTTTATACTACTTTTTCCACATATGCAGTAGCACTCCCCAAGACCTGGAAACAGACTTTGTGTAAAATCAGTTATGTTCCCCTTAACTATTAGTCATCATACATCTTGTCTAGAATATAACTCCAGTAAAAGAGGAACTCACTAAGCATCACCTGAAACCCTCGATGGAGAACATACATAAGGTATTACCCAGCCTACAAAGTGGCTCACTAGAGTGCTATGGACTACAGCGGAATGCAAACAATAACAATATTAATTCTGTAATGCTTGATGTTTTACCAAAGTCCTGGTAGGATTAGAGAGTTAACATAACTGGAAATTCAGCAACACACAAAATGAACTTCTCCATTCTTGTCTACAGTGAAGTTGGCATCGCACTTGAGTGTGTGGTGTGAACAGGTTTGAGGGACAGGGTTAGGACCTTGGATATCCACACTGTCCAGATGTGGTGTAATAATACCCTACAATAATATGGCAACTACAGTACGGTTAGATTGAGGTTAAGGTTAGGAAACTAAAACGCTTGGTTATAGTTAGTAAAAGATCATGCCTTGTGGTCATGGCAAAACAAGCCAACATTATTTGTCAACCTAAGTCAATGAACACTACATAGTCCAATCCAATATTACATCCAATATTAATGTAATTGCTAGGGAGACTGGATGCCTGTGGAGATTTTCAAGTCATGTCTAGCTAAACTTTGGCTATTGTGATATATTAACCAGCGATAGAGCAGCAAAACAGACATTTATTAAAGAGAATGCCATGGATGCACCTTTGAAAAAAGCAGTAAGAGTATAACCAGCAGTTATACACGTCTGTTCTCTGGTAACAAGAGTATTTTAGGGGGTTCTGTGCCCTCTGACCCTTGTAATTTTTACAGTTGGGTTCTTGTGATGTAGATGATCTTGGAACTTGGAACGTCTAAGACTACATTTCCTGAATTTGTGTCACCAATGCTAATGTGTAAACTGTTAATGTAATTTAAAGTAAATGTAATTTTGAAATTTAGTCTGCAATTTATACACAATTCCCTAAGGAATGCTGGCATTGTCTTAATTGGTTAATTTATAAGCCAAATATTACTTTCCGGAATTACATTAGAAACTGTCACAAAACATAGACACAACAAAAATAGAGTAAAATCGATACTGTCAATCTATCCCCTTAGAAATGAAACTGACATCAATATCCTGTCTCTGTCTGGAGGTGTTAGGCCAAGTGGACACGTGCACACACACACACACACACACAGAGAGAGAGAGAGAGAGGAAGTGTGTGAGGCCCTGTCCGTGGAAGATGATCCTCTGGAAGGCATGGGACCTCTCAGTAATATATTCACATTGTTGGCCAATACAAACCAGCTCCTAAAATTACACTGTCTGACCCAAACATGTAACGTCTGTGTGATCCTACACACACACACACACACACACACACACACACACACCCTAACCCTACTCTAACAAAAAATTTAGGATCTACAACCCAAAATCTGTGAGTGATCCTGATTCAGAATGTGAGCTGTCCTTAGATTGGCAATGACTACATTGCATTCACTATCCACATCAGATTCAGACCACCAAACCTTTATCCCACATACAGACTGACTGCAGAAAAAGAAGAACATCAATACTGTGAATGAAGCATTATGGGATCCAGATTGATTTGCTCCAAACAGCATGTATTCAGGTTTTCACTCTGGTTGGGAAATTAGTCTTTTGCAAGAATAATGGTCTAATGGTTTTACAAGCCAACCTGCTGCAGGCAGAATTCTTTCCAGTCTTCACTCTCATAGTAGCATGGAAGCTGCATATCCACAGGGTTTTTGGTTACCAACAGGGGCGTGTCCAGGGAGTGGTTTTAGGGTAATGGGGTGGCCTCTGTGGTGGCAGTCTTAAACCTGAGAGGCAGCAGTGGAGTAGTGTCTAGCCTGCCAAAAACCCAGAATAAGAATAAGATTTTGGTAATTAAAGTAGATGCCACCCCTACATATAAGTCAGTGCAGTGGACACACCACTGGTTACCGAAACAAATTATTTCTTAAAGTCCCCAAAGAAGGCAGTGTTCAGACAAACGCAGGACTATGAGAAAAAACACAGTATCCTCATTCATTTCAATGAGTCATAGCAAGGGCAGCAATATTAATACTGTTTACCTTGCAATTGTCACAACAGAGGGTCAGTGTTGGGCAGTAATGTGATTACTTTTTTCAGTAACAAGTAGTGTAAGAGATTACAATTTGAAATTCAATATTTGTATTACATCTACTAATCCCAGTAATACGCTGTCTTACTGAGAGTTAGATGGAGGGTTAATATCAGTTTGGCTTCAGTGGACAGACTGGCCCGGGTCATGGTAGCTTGAGCTTGAGGTTTGAGAGGAGAAATACGACTCCTGGTAATTCCAAAGTTGTATAATAAGACCTTCATACAGCACCGCCATTCAGCCTTGCTTCCAATTTTGCTCAGTGGCCACTTGTGGTATTACAGCAAAAAACTCCTCTGCGGCCCAAAAAGCATTTTCCCCATAAACTACCATTATAAAAGAGACATCTGTAAATTACAGATGTACAGGTGCAGGTGGATCTTACGTACACCTGCACCTGTACATCACACCTCGAACAGCAAACAAGCTCAATTATGACTTTTCTACTATCAATTTCTGATCCATGGAGGTCCATGCTTCTCATGGTGGGAAATGTTGGGTCTCTGTAAATATAAAGAGTCGGTCTAGACCTGCTCTACTCGAAAAAGTGCCCTGAGATAACTTTGTTATGATATGGCGCTATATAAATAAAACTGAATTGAATTGAATTGAATTGAAAACCTTCCTCAAGCCAATAAAAGAGATTTAAAAATCCATGATGTCATCACAATGTAAAGCCTTTCGGCCGAGCTGGAACTCGCGGGCGGGGCCAACGGGAGTAACACTGCGCATATTCAGTGGGCCGCATCCCCCAGAAGTAAACCCGGAAGCTAAAAACTTTTTTGCCAAATGCGCCAGGCGAGCAATCCTTATTGGACTGATTAGGCGCCATCTTTGGGTCCGGTATCCAGTGCTTATAATACATGCATGGTGCAGTCTCTGAGGCTAAGCTAACGTTAGCTGCTGGATAGTCAGTAAGTCCCTCCGTATTGTAGGGCTGCCTGTTTGTTAAACCACAACATTTTCTATTTCTACACGTGTTAAATACAAAAGATGTGACGTGTGGGTGTGGAGGATTTGGAGTTGTTTAAAGGCACCGTTGAGCTGTGCTGAGTACACAGTAAAGTAAGTACTTTTTCAAGGAGTAAGGTGTAATGAGTAAGATGAGTATGCCCAACAGTGGATATCATAAAAACTGCAGTATTATAAATCGCTCTGTCTGTTTCAGTGTCTGATAAGCTTTCAAACTCATGGATCTTACATACACCTGCACACTGCAGCAAGGTGAGAAATTAACCCCCGGAGGTCAGCAGACCTCAGTACTCTTTAAACTGGCCTTCCTACATCGTATTTCATCATCTCACCAGTACCTGACACAACACCCCCCCACCAACGTAGCACCTTCCATTTCTTTAACACAGTGATGTGTAAAGAAGTGGTTATTCCCGACTGCAGCTCGTCTCATCAACAAGGCCCAGGACCTCCCTGGTACTGACTCTTATCCTGCCCGATGGACACTACATGATGTAAAGTCTCCACAATAAATCTGATTCTGATGTTTTCCATCTGTGCCTGGTGTAAAAGCACTGCTTTATATAATGCTTAATGGCTTAGTTAAGTTTTTCCTGATGTTATGGGGAATGATGCATTACTATCACAGTTACAGATAATAAACAAAGACCACTATTGGTGGTGACTCTCCCCTTGGCTGTAGACCTGCTTGCAATGTCATCAAACACATTTTTTTAAATATTGATAGCACACTGTTTCATTAAAGTCCAAAGAGGTGAAATTTTCATCTTTTGTTCCATGATCTATATATTTAAGGTAAAATAACCTGTAGGGTTGTCAGACAACAAAATGATGGCTACTGCTGCTGTCATGTTTTAAACAACCAAACATATCCTGGGTTCAGAAGGTGAAGGAGACGAGGAGAGGTTGAATGGAGGAGAAAGGGATACAGGGGGAAAGAGAGGAGAGGGAGAGCAGGGAAGTATGGAGAGACCTCCGGGCCCTCTTTGAGTGTTTATATAGTGGTGGTAGGATATCCTGCTACATGATGAAATCATTACAGACTTGCGTAGTCTTGGTTTCTGTGTGTGCGTGTGTGTGTTGAGTGATCATGCCAAAGGTCAGAACCCTTTGATGAATCAAACTGAAGTCAATAATCTGCAGTCTGTATGTGCAGATCCGGATGACAAGGAAACTAAAAGGGCTGTAGCTAGCTAGCAACGGGCACACATTTGTGTGTATGTCTGTGACAGTTTAAAATCCACTCCTATCTTTCCATTGTCTTTATATATCATACCTCCTCCAGAATTATATTTTTAATCAGTCTGAGCTCACCTTGAGGTCCAGTTCATAGCAATTCCTTTACGATGCATCACAATTAGCTTTAGCATTGCAGCACTGAGTTAAATGCCTGGCTAACTAGCTAGAGAACTCTCTACCTCACCAACTAAAGAAACATTGAGTACAACTGACTGTTAACCACCCCACATGGCTTTTGCATTGCAATTTTTATTTGATCAAATAGGGTTTTTTTGAAACAACAATTCTCATTTTGTACTTCAGGCTTCAGACAAATGAATCAAGCAAGTTTTCATTGCTACTTGACACTTAAAAAAGATCAGTTTGAAAAATGTAACAGAAATAGAAACAGGAATTAACGCAGTTGTTTAGGTAAATTAAGCACAACTTTCCAACAAATCTGAATATTGCACTACTAACCCTATTCTACAATGACTGACCCAAAACCAACAAAAGCCAGGAAAAGATGATCCGACTAATCAAAAATATAACTGAATACATGAATAAATAATACAGTTAGTTAAATAATTAAAAAGGAGTGTAAAAAGAAATATCAAGCTTTATACTTTAACCTCCAATCAGTCAGCTGGTAAAAACAAATTAAAAAAGACATTTTAATGTCAAATTTTTTTTTTATTTTATTCTATTGATTTATTTTTTTCTTTCCTTTACTTCCATCAGTTGATGAAGAATAAATAAAACTGCTTGGGGAAAATAAAAATAGATAAATGACTGACTGATATATAAATGATTAAGTGTGTGCTAAGACAAACAAAGGGGGCAACCAAAGAGTTAGGAAATAAACTGAACTAGGGAAAGCTAAATAGAAGAGTAAAATAAATGTATTTATTTTATTAGCTGACTGACTTGTCTGATAACCTCTCTTTTCAGTTTCAGGACTCCATACAAACATCCCTGTCATTAAATGGTGACAGATATGACCATTTATAACTACTCAACATAGCTTTTCTTTAAAATCTCATTGTGAAAAATGACTTTGTTTCAAGAGCACTCTTAGAAAATTGAAATTACTAAGTGCCTCTAGATTAGATCAGCTCTGTTACTCTTTGTAGGATTCATTATATTGAAAGTTTCCATCATCTACTGCTGACACATGGAGGATGTTGGTGTGTCTCAGCACTTTCAGCAAAAGTGACCAGCAGGAAAATCTCTAAATCTGTGTTCCTTTAATCTTCACCATTTCCATTGTAATAAATAAATACAGTCAGATGTAAAACATAGGAAATAGCAGTAGTTCCTGTGGTTGCACTATACTAATAGATCTTACACATGTACACGCACACGCACACACACACACACACACACACAGATCACCTTTCAGCAGCACTACCTCCAAGCAATGTGTGTGTGTAGGTGTGTGTGCGTGTGTGTGTGCCCATGTATATGTGTTGTTGAGTGTGTGCATTGCTTCAAATGTATGTATTTATGTATGTGGGCGTGTGTGTGATGAAATTGAGCTCTGTGTGTGTGTGTGTGTGTGTGTGTGTGTGTGTGTGTGTGTGTGTGCGACCTGACCCCTCTCTGCAGTCTTGCCCTCTCTGCTCCATTCACCTCCAGGGAAGTGACTGAGTACCGACTGTTTTGTGTGTGTGTGTGTGTGTGTGTGTGTGTGTGTGTGTGTGTGTGTGTGTGTGTGTGTGTGTGTGTATTTGAGTATTAAGATAGCGTGCTGGAGATCATATTGGAGCCTAAAATCTCTGATGTAACCTAGCTAAGCTGAAGAAAAGAACGAGCTGATGGAGGCATGAAAGGGATGACTGACGGAGAGATGAGTGACAGAAATGAGCAGAGGGAAAAGAGAGAACGTGGGAGGATGAGATGGAAACTCAAGGATGGAGGACATGGACATCAGTACATGTATAGATGAGTGAAGAGTGAGTAAGATTAGAAGAGCTGAAGTTAAAGATATATCATTATCGCCATTATCTTATTATTATCATAAATCTGAGGACAACATTCCACCATCAGCCACTGTCAGAGAAATTTGAACTTGAATTTGGTGGAAAGGTACACCATCAGATCAAGTTTTGATGTGGATCAAAGACTTTTTCAAAAAGTATGTTTTAAAGGAATAATTTTGACATTTTGGGAAAAAAGCTTTCTTGCTGAGGATTAGATGACAAGATAAGATAAATAAGAAGATAAATAATGGTGGATAATAATTGACCTAGAGAAGGACATGAAATATTATGTAAAGTCTTGTTTGCATATAAACACAATTTATATATTTTTATCGTACAGATATAAAGACTCAAATCTTAAATAAAAGCTTACATGAACATGAAACATGTACTGTATATTGTTACAAATATAACTTGATTATTTATACATAGAGTGTAATAAAAAGAATAGTGGTATATTGCATAGCAGTCTGTCCTGTGTACTATGTATGTATGTATTTTGTTAGCATTAATAACTAGAAAAAACCTACAGAAATGTTGTGTAATAACCCTTATTATGTGCACATATTGTGTTTTAGGATGGTAGTGATTTTCATGTTTGCCCTTATACACTGATACTCACACACAATTCAGAACTGTTATCATAAGTGTACATACAAAACAACAAAAGCGTAATTTCCTGTGTCTGTGTTTTTCCTACATTAAGTCAGTGAGATTCTTTGAAGCCAGTGGTAATGTTTTGTTTCTGTCTCTAAAGTGTGAATGTGCCATTTTGTTGGTCAGACAATAGCAGGCACACTCGTACATTTCCTTGTCCCATCTAGGAGGAAATTTTACATTTGTCACACTCATGTCTGTCTGTATAGGTGTGTGTGTGTGTGTGTGTGTGTGTGTGTTGTTGCTCTACTTGCATAAAGTAATGTAAAGCGTAGAAAGGTGCTGAAAAGCAGAGAGCCACAACTTATTCAACAATGAAGCATGCATCACCCGGAGGCTTACTCACACAAACATGGAGGTGAAAGAGGAAACTAGAATGAATGGAATGATGAAAGAAAGAGAGAATAAGAGGCTCTGAAGGAATGTGTGAGTGAGTGAGTGAGTGAGTTACTGAGCCCTGCGTGTTTGCAAGAAGTCTAACAGCCTCTGAAGGCACTGATGCTTGATTTTTTAGGCTGATACTGATATCAGGTTTGAGTGGTTAAAAAATATATAAATAATATATATAAATGATACATTATTCAATTCAGTTTTTTATAAATAAAAACGAACTAAAATATAAGAAACATAAGGGATAAATGCAGCCTGTAAAACTGATGTATTGGTGCATATCTGCCATTGATATACTGTATCTGCGATAAGCAAGTATCAGCTGATACAATATTAACAGAACATTTTCCAGTGCATTACTTTTTTATTTGAACAGCTTTGATTATCATTCACAGAAGTCTTCAAAATATAGAACTCATTCTATTTGTGCATTGTTTATGTTAACAGTGAGAGATGTGAACCACAGTATTCCTTGGTTGCAGGACTCCTCATATTTGAATGAACGCAAGTGGAAACAAAGATAGGGCAGTGATGTATGTGGAAAAACACTGATGTCTGCATCGACAGCCTCAAGATTTAAGATTCAAGAGGGGTGATGGCTTTCACAGCTCTGGGGAAGAAGCTGTTTTTGAGTCTGGTTGTGCTGGTCTTAATGTTTTTGTACCGCTTTCCTGAAGGAAGAGGTACAAACAGTCCATTTCCCAGGTGGGTGGGATCCGCCGCAATGCGGCTGGCCTTCTTCTGGACCCGGACAGCATATATTGTATCCAGATCTGGTAGACGGCAGCCCACAATCCCCTGAGCAGTTCTCACCACCCGGGCCAAGTCCTTTCTGTCCTTTGCAGTGCAGCTGCCGTACCACACCGTTGCACTGAGACAGAGTATACTTTCTATTGTGGTGCTGTAGAATATATGAATTGTTAATAGTATCTTTTGGCTCTATTCAGTGGTGGAAAGTAAGCAAGTACATTTACTCAAGTACTGTACTTGAGTGTAATTTTGAGGTGCTTGTACTTTACTTAAGTATTTCCATTTTCTGCTACTTTATACTACTTGTATGTACTTGTACTTTTTACTCCACTACATTGATATGACAGCTGGAGTTACTACTTACTTTGCAGGGGAAGATTTTATCTAAAACTAAGCATAAAAAATGCAATACATTGTTAAGAATTAAACCAGTGGTTCCGCACCTTTTTGGCTTGTGACACCTTACAAAAATGCAGTGTGTATTGACAGCTATTTCCCCACTAAACTTCTGAGATGGTACAATTTAACTATATATATATATATATATATATATATATATATATATATTCATGTCAATAACAGCAAAAATGAATATAAATGTGTGTAGCAGAACTCTGTTTTTTCTTCTTTCCTACTGACCTGTCAGAGTTATCTTGTGACCCTTTGGAGGGGCCTGACCCTTAAGTTGGGAGCCACTGGACTAACTGTATACCAAGTAGTTAAAACTAGCTCCACCTCGACTAGCTACAACAGTAACATGCTGCTTATGCAATGATGCATCAGTATTAACAACCTAATAATGTCATATATAATAATAATTTATCAGTCAGGGACTTTGACTTGTAAATGAATGTTTTTATATTGCTGTACTGGTACTTTTACTTAAGTAAAAGATCTGAGTACTTCTACCACCACTGTCCCTAATTGATGACATGCTCTGTTCCAGTGAAAGAGTACTTAAGGTCTAAGGTAAGTTAAGGTCTTAACCATGTGCAGCTTGTCTTCAGTTTGTGATTGGTCAATCAGTGCCATAGGATGTAGTTCCACCGCAGATGTCAAACACTTCACATACAATAAATGCTGCCAACACAAATACCAAACAGTCTTGTCTTGTGTCACTTTACCAACATGTTAGTAAAATAATATTCTAGTAGCTAAGGTAGTTATGTGTGATCCTCCATAAAAACAGTTTGAGGAAAACATTTGCAGGTGGTTAATATGAACTCATCACACACAAACAGCCTTCTGACTGTGGCTCAGCCTGGGAGCAGCTTCACTGGCTGCGGACTGCAAGAGAAGAGCCACTGTAGAGTCTTAAACTGTATTAACCAAGTAGTAATACTTTCAATCAATCATAGACTGAAACTTTTATTAATGTACTTTGATCTGCTTTGTTTTTAAGGCAGTGCAATTGTTTTGTACTTTCCATGTAATTATATTACATATGGTGCTGGTACTAATACTTAGTGTCAGTCACTTTGTAAAGTGGTGAGGATTTTTTCCTCCCTGTACTGATATGTCTTCTATTCCACCTTTATACCAGTAATAACCCTTTAATGCAATTATATACAGTATGCAAAGTGATAGTACAGCATGTTAAATGCCTGTTGCAGTTTCAGTATGATATACCATTTAAACCATTTAAAAAGGAGAGGAGATAAAATGATTAAAATCGTATTAAAATCACAAGAAGCCTTTTTTCCACTGGGTGGTGCTGTATGTCCATGCTGTGTCCGCCTTGTTAGGATCCATGTTGCTGTCTAGACTGTGTTGTTTTTGTTTTCACAGGAGAAGCATGAACCAGATTTTACTGTTTGATCTGTTGTAACTCAGAGCTAGTGGGATACTGAACAGTGAAAAATCCACTTTTTCTACAAAATGGGGAAATTAGATAGAAAATCAATACACTAATTCTCTCCCTAAAGAACAGAAATAGCTTACCACCTTTCCAGGCTGGTATTAACCTTTATGAGTCAAGACAAGTCAAGTCGATTTTTATTTATATAGCTCACAAATTTGCCTCAAGGGACTATACAGTCTGTACAGCATACAACACCCTCTGTCCTTAGACCCTCGATTCGGATGAGGAAAAACTCCTAAAAAAAATCCTTTAACAGGGAAAAAATGGAAGAAACCTTAGAAAGAGCAACAGAAGAGGGATCCCTCTCCCAGGACGGATGTACATGCTATAGATGTTATAGACCAACATTGTAAAATTACAGTATAGACAATCATGATGACAAAATTATAAATAAATTGTAACATATATGAAGAATGGATCCAGGAGGACGTTGAGCAACATATGAGGTAAATTGATAGTTTTCAAAGCAGTGACTTGTATCAAATTGTATTGAAAATAAATAGAAAAAGAATGAATGAGTAATTTAGATAATTAAAAAAAATCATATATACTGCTGGTTTATATTTGCTACTGCATCACTGGTTACCTGCATTAGAAAAACCCAAAACAGCAAAAACAGGCTCAACACAAAACTGCTGCTGTTAGCAAAACGACAGTATAGGAGTGAGACATATTCCTCCTCTCATTCTGCTGTTATTCTCGTCTCCTCTCTCCTTCTTTTCTCCCTGCTCTCTCTTCATCACCTCAGCTCCCTTCCTTTTCTTTCCTGCTCTCTCATCTCTTCATCCTCTCTCATCCTTTCTATGCTTTATTCAGATGGCATGTAAAACACTACAAAGCTGCACACAAAGTTGCAAAATGCCAGGACTTTCTTGTTCCTTTTTTACCTTTCACATAATCTGGTCATTTGGTTGAGGTTGTGAATAAAACATATATAGTGGATTAAAAATACTCTCTACAGTGCTGTCAAAATAGCATTCACAATCAAAAAAAGCATCACAAAATTAATTTCAAGTCATTGAGAGGTACATGAAGTTGTAGTGAATCACATGCTATATAACGTATATTAGCTTACTATCTTCTTTATAGGGAAGAACCAGTCAGCCTCCAGAGCATCAAAAGCTGACATGACCTTTTGTACTTTTACAGGATAGACACACATGACCAGTGTAGAGGTTATGTTGTGTTTTTTTCATGCATTTATTAGACGCTGCAGTGAGCAGTCAGAGACAGCAGAAGACTAATGTCAAGGGTCAGATACAGTACAAATGTCTCTGAGGCATTATATTTTATGTTTAAGACCGACCACATCTCCTACTTTCCTCTAACGCCACCCCAGAACCCAGTGACTGCCTCACCCTTCCTCACCCATGCCTTGCTATTTTCATTTCCCCAACCCCCTACTCCTTACCCCTCTAACCCAGACACCCCCTGTGCAGCCTCGCCCCAAATCCCCCAACGATCTTAAAACTTTCTCTTCCAAATCTCCCTCCCCACCCCCAAACCCTTCAATGCTGCCAATCATTAAAAAAAACTCAACCCCGCTCTCCAATGCTTAGTTTTAGATGTTTTAATTTCATGATATCTATCAACACTGTTTCAGAAAAACTGCATTAGCAATATTTTCATAGGATTTTAATTAGTGATCGATAGAGAGGTGGATATTTAGTTGTGTTTGTTTGCGGCTGCTTGCTTATATAATCCCATTGTGAACGACTGTAAGTGTGTGTCAAAGTGTTTTAATGTGTGCGTGTGTGTGAGAGTTGTGAATCAGTGTTAACATGGTATATCCAGTGTATCAGTGTGTCAATCCCTCAGCTAAGCCTTGGCTCTGCAGGGGTTCACTCCTTATTTAGGTCATCAAATGGTTAAATTGTTATACTCATCTGGATTGGTGCAGACTAAAAAAGAATGATTTCAACTTCAACAACTGGACTGTGTGGCCTAAATCCTGCACGACACTCACATACAGGGTGGTGCCCATCATAACCAGAGTGGGTTTTTTTTGCAAGGGAGTGTAAACAAATGGCAGCACCATATAAATAAAGAATTATTCATTATAATATAATTGTTTTATTTAGAGCCATTATTGCCTTCAGTTTTGTGAAGGTCCGGTCAGCAACATTACCATGATATACTGTGTGCTGGACAGTAACAGTGGAAGTAACAAACTACATTTATTCTTGTTACTGTAACATTTGTACTTGAACCTATTTGAATATTTAAAAAAATCGTTAATTTTACTTTACTTTCACTTAAGTACTTTTTATCACAAGTTTCAGGTTGCATCAGTTACAGAGTAAAAACCCAGGCAGGGGCTTGCAGTTAGTGAACAGAATGTGAATGCACAGCAATGCAATAAAAGTAAAGATGACATCATTATTGGTTATGGTTAGCATTATTGTATCTCGGCGAAGGTAAAAAAAAGGTTGCATTTGCCTTAATGCACCACCCAGTGAGCACGCTAAGTGACCCAAATCAAACACACCCACAATGTTGCGTGACCAACAGATTCATGCTGGGTCTGGCTAACATGGTAAATGCTGAAATGCTCATGATGGATCCTCCAGGTGACGCCTGCATTCACTGAGGAACTTTTACCTTCAGGTGTGTGAGGCCTTTCTGCTGTCTGTGACAATAATCCTTGTCACAGGTGTGACTGCAGAGCCTCTTTCAGCTCAAAATGTTTGAAAACTATTTGAGGAGCACAGTGGGACAGAGAGGCTGAGTGGACTGGTTATAGAGGCTGTGTGGACTGGTTATAGTGGGACAGAGAGGCTGAGTGGACTGGTTATAGAGGCTGTGTGGACTGGTTATAGTGGGACAGAGAGGCTGAGTGGACTGGTTATAGAGGCTGTGTGGACTGGTTATAGTGGGACAGAGAGGCTGAGTGGACTGGTTATAGAGGCTGTGTGGACTGGTTATAGTGGGACAGAGAGGCTGAGTGGACTGGTTATAGAGGCTGTGTGGACTGGTTATAGTGGGACAGAGAGGCTGAGTGGACTGGTTATAGAGGCTGTGTGGACTGGTTATAGTGGGACAGAGAGGCTGAGTGGACTGGTTATAGAGGCTGTGTGGACTGGTTATAGTTATAGTGGGACAGAGAGGCTGAGTGGACTGGTTATAGTGGGACAGAGAGGCTGAGTGGACTGGTTATAGTGGGACAGAGGGACAGAGAGGCTGAGTGGACTGGTTATAGTGGGACAGAGAGGCTGAGTGGACTGGTTATAGTGGGACAGAGGGACAGAGAGGCTGAGTGGACTGGTTATAGTGGGACAGAGAGGCTGAGTGGACTGGTTATAGTGGGACAGAGAGGCTGAGTGGACTGGTTATATTATGCACTGAAAATGAACAAGCAGAGAAGTTGAACCCAGAGCAGATTGTCGAGAACTTCAGGTGCACAAGACTCAGAGTAATGTTCAGACAGGGGAGTACAATAACATGGTTGCAGCTGCTGTGGAGTTTATGTTGTCCACATGTCTTATTGTTATCCGCTTTGGTGATGTTTTATTCTACTGTTGATTCTATAGGAAGTGTCAGGTTATTTAATTTATGTGGCATGGCCCTCCATGGTGTCCATTGACTTTTTATTATTGTCGGTCATTTTTGTTTAACTGTCAGATAATTGTCCTCTTTTCTGATTAATTCTAGTAAGGCTACAAACTAGGTTGTATATTTATAATTGATGGGGGTTGTCGAAACATTTACATTACCTGTAATCATAAATATTACAATATATTTCCCATATTCAAGCCTGGAAGAATCTTGTCATATGATATGATATGACCCCTGAAGTGGACCTTACCATTTCTTAACTGAACTTGAACGTCTCGTCTGCCTGCCTCACTCCAATCATTGCAGTGGCTAAGTTGTTAGCAGTTCCACCAAAGAGAGATTTCCCCTCTAACTTCTCAGATGTTTTCATTTAAATAACTGTTTTGAAGCCCAAAGAGGTCAAACTATCCAGCATTTCACCATAAAAGCAAATAGAGAAAATTACAAAAGTGCTAATAAATTTGTGTAACCGCATGAATCCACTACTTCCGTAGAAAGAACGGATCCTCCACTTTGCAAGAGAGAAGGGCCAGAAGCTTACTCTCCAGGGGAAATCAGCAGCAAAAAAAAAAATGTTTAGAAATATTTTTTAATAATGGGCCTAGTCAGCTAGCTAACATTAGCCAGCCTGCTAACTAGTGTTAGCATAAAGTAAACCTTAACCAGTCCCTGTCTGTAGCGTGGATGGAATGGGTGTAATGTCTGTCTTTCTACTCACTATATACTATATTATATACTATATATACAGTATATTATATTATATACTATATCTTTCTTACCTGACTAGGACGGCCCATTATTAAAAGATATTTCTAAACATTGTTTTTTGTACCTTTTCAGAAAAGGTAATGTTACATCTGACACAAGTTGATGTATTTTGTTGACTTATTGGTGGTCACGGAGGCCTGGCGGAGTCCATCTTTCAGGGTTGGGTCTCTTTACATGGCTCTATGTTGACTGAGCACAATGGTTAACTGACAGTGTTGACTAGCCAACTGTGTTGTGCATAGCAATTCCAAAGACACTGATTGGTCAGAAGCTGGAGATCCCTCCCTCCCTACCTTGCGGGTAGCCTGTTTCTTTTGCAATACCCTGTGTACAAGACATACCACGCAGTAAACCTGTCAAAAGTATTTTTTGTGAAAATGACTTTGCAAGCCTGTGTCTGAATGGGCAGATTGCAAAACGGAGTTTGCAGACAGAAAACAAAATGTACAAGTCTACAAAACTAAGCTTACAGATACAAACTTCAATGCACAACCCCAGATTTCTTTTCATTTTCACACGTGTAGTCTTTAGCTCCAACCAACGCTGACTCAAGTGACATCACTTGAGGTATTTTATCAGATTTCGCGCAGCTCCGCCTGGAGCCACAGAAGGCTTTATACTACTTCACATATGCACTAGTACACCCCAAGACCTGTAAACAGACCTAGATGTGTTAAACCAGTGGATTTGCATTTTAACCTTCTATTTAGCGCCATCGTCTCATCAAAATCTTAATTTGTCCAAGACTTTGTTTTATGACCAAATACCTGCAAAACTAATTACATTCCCATCAGCCTCAGATTTTCTTGTGTTTAGTGCTAATTTGCAAATGTAATGTCACATATTTTGCTTCTTTGTCCCTCCCTCCATCACATTCCCACTTCTCCAGGCCCCTGCATTGTTATTCTCCACCTGTCCACCAGATGCCCTCGGACTTTCCCCGTCCATCCTGGTCACCTTACTCTCATCAACCCGCTTACCTGCGTACACTTTCTCCCCTCTGCCCTGCAGTAACCCCTTTCCCGCCACTCCCATCACCTGACCTTCCCCACACACCTGCTCACCTGTTCTCCATTTCCCTCGTTGGTCTGCAGTATATAACAGGATGATTTCCACACACATTTTGCCAGATCATCAGTGTTGCTATGTACTTCATGCCATTGCTTTCAAGCATCTGTTTCCTGTTACCCTGTTACCTGGAACCTGTACCTTTCTGCCACGGACTGACTCTTTGCCTAACACCTTTGGATAAGTTTGCCTCTTCGGACTGCCTTCCCAGTTTTGACCCTTGCCTGTCTTTT
The DNA here is from genome assembly GCA_008360985.2 of Macquaria ambigua. NCBI lineage: Eukaryota > Metazoa > Chordata > Actinopteri > Centrarchiformes > Percichthyidae > Macquaria > Macquaria ambigua. The sequence continues at coordinate 71,099 of VMKM01001744.1, read as the reverse complement.
GATACAGTAAGCTTATGTCCCTCCATTTTGGTCAATAAATCAATGACCTCTTCCTGTTTGCCTGGTCTGTATGCATTTGGGTCCTTCCCTAGTTCTAAGCCCTGATTGCTAAAATTTCTAGCTGGATTGGCAGAGGATTTTATTAACACTCCAGCCTCCTTGTCTGCTAGCGTTGGGCCTGTTAGCTTCCAGCCTGATTCCCAGCCTGCTAACCTCCAGCCTGCACCTCGGTCTGCTAGCCTCCAGCCTACGCTCCCATGCTGCTAGTCTCCAGCCTGCACTCCAGGCTGCTAGCCTCTAGCCTGCTTGCCTCGGACCTGCTAGCCTCCAGCCTGCACCCCAGTCTGCTAGCCCTGGGAGCCCCTGGCCTGCCTGTCCTGAGCCGACTGGCCTGCAGCCTGCTTCCCCTGAATCCTATGAGCCTTCAGTGGGCCTGTTGAGAAGCCACCCTGATGTCCAGCGGCCATCTTTCTTTGGGACTTGCCTGGCCATTTTCAGGAGGTACCCAATAGTTTCCCAGAGGAAGGCATGGTCCCCATGGCTCCCGAGGCCATGGGCTTTCTCATCTGCCCAGCTCCACAGAGCCTCCGTCAGATAAGCCAGATCTCCAGTCTGCAGTCCCCATCAATGTCCAGTCGACGTCCAGGCCGTGCCCGCTGAGGAAAGAAAGTTTATTAAACTAAACTGGAGTTTAGTTGCTGATGAATTCAGACATAACCATCATATAGAGTTAATAGTATTTGTCATCTACAGGAACATCTACAGAATGATTATTTTTCAGCTTGTTGCCTAAAATATGTTTGAATTTGTTTACAGTGGTAATGAATGAGATAATTACTGGCTGCACAGTGTCAAACAGTAGGAAGAATAATTTTGTTTACCATTGGAAAATGGAAAAGAGTGAGAAGGAGGAATGATACAGCAAAGAGGAGCTCGAAAGAGGAGACAGAGTAGATGGTGTGACAGATTGAGTTTAGGTAAAACAGGAACAAAGATGCTGATGAGAGAGAGAGAGAGAGAGAGAGAGAGAGAGAGAGAGAGAGAGATGATGCAGGCAGGCCAGATATTGCATAACACTCTGTCAGACCAGGAGAGAAGGAGGGAACAGAAGAAGGGTTGATGGAAAGATACGTGGGGGAGAGTGCAGTGACGCATTCTGTGAAATAAGAGAAACCACCCCTGACTCCTCCTCTGCATGAACCTGATGAAGATGATGGACTCACAGCCACGCCCTCTGGTTTGAGTCATTGGGAGCTGCTGCTGCTGCAGACGTCTAGAAACAGAAATCAGACACAACTCAGCTTGAAGAACAACTGCAGTTCAGGCCTAGGTTCACTTTCAGTTTATAAGTCCAGAGGGTTGATTTGAATTTATATTGAGCCTTTATTTTACCTGAAAGTCACCTGAGATTTATAACTTCTTCAAAGGAGACCTGATAAAATCTTTCTTTAGTAAATTAATAACAATCAATATGTTATTACAAGAAATGTTCTTCAATATTTTTGAACACCAGAACTGAAAATTAGCTAATCAAAGCTCAATCTAAATAGATGAAGGACATTTAGTGTGTTACAATTTTAAAGCTGCACCAGTCAATCTCAGTGGATCAAATGACTTATGTAAAGGGGTCACTCCAAGTGACAGACACACCGAGAATTATCACCAACTCTGCAGCTCACCTCAGCTCTCCAGAGCATTCTAGCCTCTTTCAGCTCATTGTTTTAATGCTCACAACTTTAATGTTTTGGATGCTTTCATCAGCCTTGTTCCCTGCAGCAGCAGGCAGCTGTTTTCAGCAAAAGAAGTTCTAATAAACCCACTGTACCCTACCTGCTCAGCACCAAACATCAGACAGACAAAGTTAGCAACTAGCTGGTGAACGTAGTGGAGCCATAGTCTGTGGACGTAGCAAGACTGGAGCCAGGGACTTCCAAATAATGAGCATTGAAGGAAGGTCAATTCAATATAAAACTGGATACAGTTATATTCAGTTAAGGCTGGAACATGGGAGAAGACTACAGATTAGGCAGAGATGAGAGATGTCAGATCGAGGGTGGTACCACTATGACGGATAGATTCATAATGACCAGAGGCATAGGTGCTGACAAATCCTGGCTAAGAGGATCAGAACTGTTAAGGTGAATGTTGAAATCTCCACTGATCAAATAAGATTGGAGTTAGTTATTACTGTAGGGATTGATTTTTATGATAAAAAAAATCCAATCAGCTGTTGCATGGAGAAGATGAATGAGAGGATGAATGTTCTGTATATGCGAACAAATAGAGATTTGTCATTTTCATGTGTGTGTTTGTGTTTACACTCTTGTTGTGCTTGTGTACTGTAGACAGTATGTGATTTTTGAGAGATTACAAACAAACCCTCCAAATCAAATGGGAGCCATAATCCGAGATAATCCTATAGAAACCTCTGCCTCTCCAACAGCCAGTCAGTCATCTGGCTAGCTAGCTTCATCAGCCTGCAACTCAGGCAGCCATACAGTCAGTCAGTCAACTGGCCACCTGCACTGACATTCAGTTTGTTCCTTTAATACACAATGAAGCAACACACTGACTACTGGACAAGGTACAATGGTTTACAACTATGAGTTTTAATTGTGACAGAATGTCCAATATTAAGCTACTTTTTTCCGTCAAACACTACCCTTTGCTTTGGGTTGTCCACAAATATTTCTGAAATTATTATTATTACCGCAAGTAAAAGTAGACAAGGCAGGCAAGCTGAAGGAAACTTTATCTTTATCACAGAATTTCTGGAACTTTTAATGTATCATCGTTTGTAAATTGTTTGTGTTTTGTGCTCTTTTGTAAGTATTGTGTTAAGTATTATGTTGAGCTTTGTGTTTGGTATTGTTCTGTATGTATTGTGTTGTTGGGTTTTATGTATTTTAAAGGCCCATTTAGGGAGGGCATTGCAAATTAGCTTAGGCTATACATGCTGTGGTATGTGGCATTGGTTCATGCTTTATATTTGTCCCTATAAACATTAAATAAAAAATAAGAATATCTCCTGGAATGCAGTGGACTTCACAGACTGATGATACACATTAAGAGGATTTTAAGGGAAATGTTTCCTTTAAATCCCAACTAGCATTTGATTGTTTTTGAAGTGTTATTGTTTTGGGTTTGGGCATGTCTGTAACCCCCACATACATTCATTGCATGCATTGCATGCAGACCGAATTTTGGTAAGCTGCTTATATTGTGTGTGGTCAACATATTTGGATTCATATAGATACAGATGGATTCCAGCAACATCAGCAACTTTTTCAGCATTTCTCTTAATGAGAGGCTGCATCACAGCTGCAAAATATACTAATTCCAGTCATGTTTTGATATATAATACAATTATAGTGCAACAAGAAGAGCTCCAATATGCATAGGCTACTCATGATTTCTGAGTGTGGTGTTGGTTGGTCTACAATGTGCAACACAACAGAAGGAGCTACAGTACGCAGCTGCAAAGAAATAAAAAAGTTCCAGATGTTATTGGAAGAATCCTAAAGTCACCACAAAATCATTAACCTCAGGACTTCACTTTATCTAGCTTTTTGCAGTACTTTTACACTACCACTGCTGCTACTACTTAAACGTATGATTAAAAAGTATGGATAAAAATGGTTAACAACGTTGGTTCACGTCTCTTATTTCCATATTATATACTAAAACTCAGTGTACTGGTGCCAAAAAACTGCCAAAAATAAGGACTTTTAGTCAGGTAATGGCTCATCTATGGTGCAAGGTGGCAGATTTTCAATGAATGTTTAATTATAATAATTAAATGTTTGCTATTTTTTAATATTTTAACATGGATATTTATTTTTGTGTTTGTTTGTAGTGAGGTTATTTGGGTTTAAAACAGTTTGTTTTATATTTTTATATTTATTTGTCTCTCTTGGTCTTTCAACACCTTGGGTCCATGTTGGAATGCGTATTGTCATGTTTTCAACATGTTATTCGTTGGATTTACTGCAATCTGTCTGACAAATACATTAACAAATCAAGTAAAAGTTTCATATTTACGGCAGCAAGTGAAGGCCACAGCATCAGCTCTGCTGCCTGCAGATTCAGGGGAAAAGGCTCCTTTTTGCTCCTGATTGGCTGAGCCGGTTGAGAAGGGGGCGGGGTTTATGTCTGAGTCCTGGCACCAGTCTGCTCTGCAAGCAGTGAAAGGTGGAGAGATTTTCACCATCACACACTCTTACTGTTAGACACACACACACACACACACATAAACACTAAGCGAAAGAAACGGGACGCATCGAAACGGTGAGTAGAGTGGAGTATTCACTATTTCTATTTGATTTGTGATGTGTCATCGCGTGATTATCGTTGTTTGCTGTATCCTCGCGCTGCGCCATCCTCTCGTGCGTTCCTACATGAATGATGAAATTCATGTCATATTTATAGCTTTATTTAGGTCTCGCGCTGCAGTGGCGTGGATATGGGCCTATATTTAGCTTATTGTATGGCGGACATGCAATTTGACTTTGCTGTGCACGGTGTTTCCCATCACAGTGGTAGAGGAGAGTGGGCGTGTGAGGGGGATCTCTGTCTCTCATGCAGAGGTCTGTGGATTCGTGTTTCTTTGTTATGGTGGTGCCGCAGTCGGGATGGTACACCCCTCCTGCTGAAAAATCAGGCTATAGTACTCCAAAAAATGTCTTTTAATATTCCTTGCATGAGCTCACAGAGCTCAGTAATCATTAACGAGTGTACAATGCCATCATTGCATCTAATGGTATTTCAGATTATACCTCTATAACCTTAATATTCCTATATGGGACTACAGTAACCTATAGACTATGATTTTTAGTCTAATTGTTTTCTACAGGACATTTTCTCAAAGGCAGTCAGATGTAGCTCCAGATCAGTCAAGGCCTTCTTATAAAGGTTTTTTCTGATGTTACAGCGGCTATACACCCGTTTGAGTATGAGTCTGTGATGGTCTATAGGGCCTAAGCCTGTCATTATACAATAATACCCCCCCAACACACACACACACACACACTCTATACACAGCTACACACACACACACACACACACACACACACTGCATCCTCTGTCTCTGCGTGGATTAGTACACATTGTTCTATCTATGCTCATGTCTTTCTCTCTCTGGCTGTTTTTGTTTTTGGTCTTCAGTCTATTTCACATGCAAAATTGAATGTGGGCTGTTTGAGGATAATAAATACCTTGTAAACTCATTAATAAATGCTACCACTGCACAGACATGCTGTAGGAATACTATCAGAGTAGGAACATCTTAATTCTCCCCTTAAATTGTTCTTAAAGTAGAAGCGGCTCTAAAGTTTAAGTAAACATCATATTGTCTGTTCTGTATCTGCTTGTTGCAACACTTTACCAAAGCTACATGATGTTTGAACCCAAGACACATGGCTGCACCATTACATAAAATGGACATATTCTGCATGCTTGTGCTTCATGTTAATTTAGCCCGAGATGTTTCTTTGGAAAGTTTGGGGTCTAGAAAAGAATTTGAAATAATTTTCTGTTTGTCGGGGGTCAATGCTTAGTGTTGATGGACCTGCTGTGGCTCCTGTAGGGTTGAAGAGGTCAGTCGTTTTATGTGTTTGTGGTTGTTTGACACTTTCTGCCTTTTCAGCTCTGCCTACCTGTCACCTTGTTACAGTCTGTCTCTGCCTCTGTCACTCATATGTCACACTGTATTTAATCAAAAGATCCTCTTGAGTTTTGATTATTTATTTTGTGACTACTAGGCATAGACTAGGCTTAATCAGTGTTAGACGGTTGGAAATAAAAATTTATAACACACATGCCCACCTAACATAACACATGATAACACACGACATACCTGGTTATAGATTAAAATATTATTTTATGCATTTTAATTTAAAAACTCTCAATAGCAATTCATTCTTTAATATAATATATTTATTATTATATCTAATTGTTCTTATTTTTGAGAAGGTGGTAGCCGGTAGTAGAACCGGTTGGCCACTAATGGTAAGATTGTTGGTTCCAATCCCCAGCTACTGCTAGCCAAGTGTCCTTGAGCAAGAGACTGAACTCACTATTGCTCCCAATGTATGTCTATGGGGAAAATTGTAGGTCACTTTTGACAAAAGTAAGGCTACAACTAACTATTATTTTCATAACTGATTAATTTGTAATCAAATAATCATTTAGTCGATAAAATGTCAGGCAATAGAGAAAAATGCCCATCATCTTCAAATTTCTTATTATTTCCAACAAACACTCCAAAAGCCATAAGTATTCGACACACCACAATATAACAGAGAAAAGCAGCAAAACCTCAAATTTGAGAAGCTTGAACCAGAGAATGTTTGGCATTTTTTCTAATAAAATGCTAATCGTTTATCGAAGTAGTTGGAGATTCATTTCGATTGATCGACTAATGTGTGCCTGCTAAATGAGTTTATTGTAATATTAGTTTGATAGTTGACAGTAGCGGAACTGTGGGGAGAGAAGGGGGGGGGGGCATGGATGTCATTTTTAGTATTTGCTTGGTCATCCACATTACCAGTGATCATTTTTGAAAACAGTCAAATTGTGACTTATTTGATCTAATACAATATATTATGTGTTCTTTTTTTTTTAAGGATCACTCAGCACTACCTGTCAGTGCTCATGGAGTGAACATGTTTTCGTTTGGACAGATTTTGTGTCTTCAACACTCAATCCCCAAATGGTCTAAATCACTGTTTCTGTCCCAGCTGTCAGACATGTGGACCATGTGGAGTCGGGGCAGTAAGAGCCCAGCACATCACTTGTAAACTGGTCCTTTAAGTTTGATTCATAGGTTTTCTTAGCTTCTTAATTCTTACTTCCATGAGTAAAGGCCTGAATAATTCAGCAAAGTCACTTTTAAGAATTCACATTTTAAGAAACCTTGTAAACCATTCAGCAGAAGTCCAAATACACCAGACCTAATGTACATCGGAGCAGAGAGCTTCAGTGTTGTGATGTGAGATGTCCTACAGACTCCAGCCTTAGAAAAGCACAATGGGAATTTAAGATAACCCTCAGTAAGAAAATAGAGTTGTTCAGGATGTTATGGACTGAAACTTTATACTGTACCTTTGGCCTTGGAGAAAACACTTTCATGGGATTCAAGGGACGATGACATGAAAAAAATGTTAAAAACAGAAGTTTGTCATGACTCAGGACCTTTGGTGGGGATAATGAATGCATGGTACTGGTGGAGAGCAGACCAACTTTTGTTGCTGGTGAGTTAACACAAAGCCAAATACATAAAAAGTATGGTGGTTTTTATTTTTTTTTATAAAGATAAGTGAAAAAACCCTGGGTTAAGGCTTTTTGGTATTGAAATGCCAGATTCTAAATTTCTAAATCATCAGTGAAACCATATAATAATCACTAATGAACAGTGCCCAATTTTCTAATTTGCCGTGTTAACTGTACCGCTCCGGGTGTATCCCTCTTCCTAGCTCAGATTTTAGCAGCAGTCCCTCTTAGACAGCATAGGCCTAAATTTTATGGGAAATATCTTGGTGACAGATCAGTAATGGCCAGGCTTGTCAGAAAGGCAGACAGCCAAGAATAAATATAACACATAGAGATAGAAAATAGAGATAGAGATAGAAAGAAAAAATAAGAGATATACCTGGCAAGAGACTTAGAATGTGTGCAAAAGTAGAAAAGACCTAATTTCCTTTATCACCAACATAAAAAGGCAAAACATACAGAATTTTACAATACTATTAGAATAAGTAAGATAGAATAAAAAAATGTTAGATTGTCTTTATCATAATGGTAACTATGCTAAAGATGATTAAGTATTTGCGATGACATCCAGTACTGGGTTCAGATTGTGAAGGTGTGTTTAGACTGAATATGAAGCAAATTTTAGAAGCAGTCTGATGCATATAAAGTCAATGTGTAGATGTAGATGTAAGTAGACGTGAATGAACGTAAAAGTGCCCTGAGTGGAGAAAACGCGTCTGTGCCAGTTAAAAGTGTTTCAACTTCAGTGAAAAATGTCCGCTTATCCTGAGACTGTATTACTCCACATTATCAGTTACGGAGGCGACACAAAAAGGAGAGCTGTCTTGAGAAAAATAACAGAAAGAAGTGGGGTTCCTGGTAAGTTTTGAGATCAACTCAGAAGGCTGAGGCTGAGCTGTCAACAACCATACACACTCCATACAAACACACAGTCATTGTGTACATACGTTTGTGCAAATAACCATTTTAACAAGTTAGCATGCTAACATATTTTAAAGCCGAGGCTGACAAAGCGCCGTTTAACCTGACCAAGTACAGCTGATGGACTTTGCACGAAGTGTGAGAAAGTTTAAACTGATGAAAGTTAAGCTAAGTCTGAACCCGTAGAGGTGGGCTTGCTAAACTGAGTCTGATATATCGTAAAGTGGCCAGTGTACTGGATAGTGGTAGCAGCTTCACTGGAACATCCATAACGCATGGCATTTTCCATTTCTCAGAGAGGCTAATTATGATTAGCCAATGGGTTTGGGAAATCAGATGCAATTTCTGCAGTGCTGTTTGCTGTGAAATATACATTTTGAGGAACTGGGAGGCAGAATATATCAGGAGAATTAGCAAAGGCCAAACGCCTGAACACCTCAGATCTTGAGTGTATGGCTGGATCACAGCCTGCATGGTTCAGCAATGCAGCTCCTTTGGTATCCTTGAATGTTTGAACCATAGCATGATTAAATAGAAAAAAAGACAATGCCCAAGACTACAAGCAGGAAGCTAGATGGATTATCAGAGATGTTCTAATGCATGGCTGTTGTGATGATAATGCCGTAATTTCTGGGGAATTCTTTTAGGGATTGGTGGGATTACATACAATCCCTCCCAGATTACTAGCCAAGCAGGCAGGAAGTCAAGCTAGCAGTCATCCAACCAGGTATACTCAACATTTTCAGTCCATTTGCCAGGCAGTCAGCCATTCAGAGTCATTTAGGTTTCCATTGAAACAGACAGTCAAGCAGTCATCTAGCTGGCCAACCATTCACTGCGTAAGTCATTTTACAATACTTAGTTTACAGGAAATGTGTAGGCTCTCCAGTTATTCAATGATTCAACAAGTCATCCAGGCAGAGGCAGTACAGTAGATATGTGATCTAATAGTGGTGTAGTCCCCCCAGGCAATCTCTAAGCCCTTATAGTTGTTTGTAAAACGTAAAATTATGTAACACCTCAGGGTCAAAACATGAAGTTATCTCTTCGTATTTCTGCCCAATATCAACCCAGGCTATATGAAGGAGCTTGATGGCTCTTATAGCACCCTCCAGCCACAAGGGGTTCTTTCTGTAATAGTGAAAAAGCTCAAATAGTGGTCATTGATATAAAATGATAAAGCTTTCTAAGTCACCAACAAAGTCTGAGTGCAACAGTATGATTGGCACAGTTTGAACTAAGGCAGGGAATTAAGGTGGCATGTCTAATGGTAACAGTGATCATTAAAACCCTGTGTAATTTTCGAACATTTCTGACATCTGCTATGAATGGGCTGAAAGCAGCACCTAGACTGCTTGAATTTTCACAGAAATTGGATAATTTTTCTACAGACAAAAATGTGCCAAATCATAATAAAAGTATTACCAGAATAAATTGAAAGATTATATTATCACCTAAGAAGTTCTAATGTGTAAGGGGTGCCTGGGGGACAAACCCAGAGAAAATTATCACCCAACCCTGGGGCTCCCTTTACCTATACGGAGAATTTTAGCCTCTTTAAGCTAATTGTTTTGGTTTTCCTGCCTGCAAAATTACTGTTCCATGTCACAGCACTCATCAACCTCATTTCAAGCTGCAAACAGGCAGCTATTTTCAACACAAATGCTCTGCACTACCTGCCCTGCACCAAACGGCAGACAGACAAAGTTAGCAGCTAGCTGGTGAACATAGTGGAGCATTTAGCAACAAAAAAGCCAGATATTTTATTTTATTTAGTGCTAAAAGAGAAAGTGAATATTGGACTTTATTTCATCAGGTTACCAAAAACACATCTTTAAATAAATGCTAATGTTGCTCTGTGTATGCTGGATGTGTATAAGCACATCTTTGTAAAGCAAAGAAACTCTATATGGTGATAATATGCCATATGTTGTGTTTTCAGCTTGTTCTGTTGCCCCCTAGTGGCTAAAAAATCAATTAATGCAGCTTTAAAGCTTCAATCTGAAAATTGTTGGGCCATACCTGTATGCATTTTTTCTCAACAAGTGTTACATAGACATGGAGCACAAGTATCTTTTAACTTGAACAACCCTTTATTGTTCAACTACTGGGTCCATTATCTTAAACCGTTTCCAATACCAACCTAAATAAATATTTTAAGACCTAGATGCAATGGAAATGATAATGTGGGATCCAGATGACACTAACAATAGTTGCTGCCAAGGATAGAGGAGATAACGAGAGGCAAATTGCAAATAGGTTCAATGCCAAAGTAATAGTCTCACCCCTGCCTGGTAATGAAGACACAGTGGGGAAATTTGTCATTGATACAATATTGTCTTTCGAGTCTGTGAACATTGTGAAGTTGGCTTCATACTGTGCTGATGAGAACATGGGTGCAATCTGTTGCACCAGTTACTCTTGAGAATCCGTCGAAAGACTTTCAGTGCACTTAATCTGCAACAGTAATTTTGATCCATTATTGATGACCATAGAGAATTATGTAAGCTATGAGCTATCTGTTAGAAGCCATTTTATTGCCACAGTGGGATTTATGGGCCTCTCTGCAAACATTTATTATGTCTGATAGAATAAATCATGGCTGAAATAAAAATGAAAACAGAATTCTAACACTCTGTAGGGGCATCAACCTGCAAACAGGCCTTTATGCTATCAGCTAACTAAGAAATAACAGATTCTGTCTATAGTGTTTCATTACTTCCTAAATGTATGTCTAAACAGTGTTTTTGTTTGTTGTTGAGAGAGCTGATTGGTGAGGAGGTGGGCTTCTTTTATAGCTTGAACTTGAACCTGTTCCTGCTTCAGTTGTGGTTACCATGGTGATCTTGCCTGGTTAACAGTGAATGACCTTTGTGAAAGTTCACTCACTAACACACTAATCTTGCTTTGTGAGACAGACCCTGGCACAGCAGTGTTTCAGTGAGGGATGCCATAGACTACACTACATGTTTGGGATTTAACAGTTGCTTTAAATAGGCACATTACCCAGAAATACACTTGGGACCTGAGCATTGGGTGTTGGATGGGCCAGGTACTTACTGTAAGTAAACAGCCATTAGCATGCGCCACCATAACCAGCTAAAAATGTTAGAAAATGGTTTTGAGTATGTTTTTTATGTTGCTTTTTGGTTTGTTTAGCTTTCTTTTTTTGTGTGTGTAATGAATAAACTAAAAGATACTCATACAAGCAAGAAGAGACGTGCATACAGTGCCAAAGTTCTGACATCACATCCAGCCTAACAGAAGCTGTTCCACAAGCTACTGTAACTCAGTGCAGTGTTTTACTGAGAGAGTCTTTTGTCTGTCTTATTACAACAGTGGTTCTCAACCTTTTTGGCTGGTGACCTCTTTAAAACAAAGGCATGTTTACTTGAATGTAAAAAGTGTTTTATGTGAATAAAATAGGGGCCTGAAGAAGTAAAATAATTGAGTAATTCAAGGGGGAAAAAAAGCAAAGATTAGAGGAAAGGCTCAAAAAATTAACATCATCATCAAAATATTTTGTTTTTGCAATCTAATGCTTTTAATCATCTTGCAACAATCGTATGTTGTTTTTTAAAATGTACGATCCCTGTCTAGACTGATGGAGTAAACTGCAACTCATGCTGCAGACTAAGGTTGTGTTTTAGAGTATAGCCCGGCCGATACTGGATTTCTGTGGCCGATACCGATATAGATATTTGGCAGTTAAAAAAAACCCAACACATAACCTATAAATCTTGATACAAATCCCTTAGATTTTTTTTTAAAATTGTGACAAAGATACATACTAAGCATTACGTTTTACAGTGTAAAGATCAACCTACCAGTGCTCTCTGTTGGACCAAGTTTCTAAATGACCTCAAACCTTGTTTGGTATTTCTGTACTGCAATTTCTAGTGACTTTTAAAGTAACCCTCTCACTGACCTGAATGTATGTTAGAGATGCAGTGAATGGATCAAACAGAGAGTTCAGAGGAAACAACAAAGGTTCTTCTCCCCTGCTGAGGGAAGAGGCTGAGATTCAGATCAGACCTGACATCATATGGTCCAGTAGAGCCGGGGAGGATGGGATGACCGTGTGTCTTTCTCATTTTCATCATCCTCTTCCAGCGAGCTTCCATCAGTGCGTGTTTGTGATTTGAAGCAAGCAAAGGTCTTTTCTGTCCTGCTGACTGCAGAGGCTGACATTCAGATCAGACCTGACATCAGACAGTACAGTAGAGTGACGGAAGGATAAGTACAAAGTGTCCCCTTCCATCAGTTGCCTTTAATGCATTAAAATATGGACCCTGTGCATAGGACAACAGCAAGACTTCATGATTTAACTTGGAATGTAGAATAGAAGTAACAAATCACAGTTGATCTGGTTACTATTATTGAGTACATTTTGGTGTGCTTTTACTCTGCTATGACAATGTAGACTCACCATGTTTGCCCAAATTTAAATTCTGCTGTTGAAAGGTACTCTGCTCACAGGAAGTGACAGATTGGAACTACAGTAGATCATGTTTCAGATCTTGTGACTGGGCTGTGCCAAATAATGTCTTTACATATTTATATCAACTTAAAAAATAACACATTATTTTGAAATTTGTCATATAATGCTTTCCAAATGAATGCTAGTCTAATAAAAAATGCTGTGTACATGTTTGCATTATTAGAAGAACCTTACTTAAAATCACATTTAGTTTTTGTTGATTGAAACCTCAAACGTTAGATAGATAAATATTTTATTTACATCTTCACTAAAAACAGCACTGAGCTTTACTGCCGTATCTAACATTTATTTAGATTGATGTTTAATTGTAGCATATTTTAGGAGAATAATGAATATTGTTTTGGTCTTTTTTGCAAAAAATGTGCAGAGTTTTCATTATTTTTTCATCCCTGAGTAGTGCCTGCAGTCCTCCTCTCCGTCCACCTATCAGAGAGTCGGGCAGTAGCCTGTAGCCATCAAAAGCAAAACCTGGGGCAAATATCAGTCCACAAATCACTGACTGTTTGCTGTGAGCCACATGATAATCTAAGGTGACTCAGATAGGAATATCACTGCCTTTTTTCTCTCATCTGGAGTAACTCTAACTAAAATTGTAAAAGTGGAGAAAAAATAGGATTTTGAAAAGTAAGGGGGGACACCCCCCCCATCCCCAGTGGAAATTACGCCCTTGCAAACAGCTACCTCATTAGCCAGATGCATTACAGAGTACCCATTTCGACTATAAGATAGAGAACAGAGAACTGGGCACATTACGGCACAACTGGTGGCAGCAGCAGTGGTAACAAAGACAATCCATATATTTTCATTAAAGCCAGTATGTGTCGAAGTTTTATGTTTTATTACACTATAACAACTTTCTGTATAAGTCTTTGGTAGTAGAACAATGAGAAAATCCCAGTGAACTTTGGTGCCATATGTGTTGATTTCAGCCCTTCATTGTGTGCATTGCTGTGTTTTTTAAACTGCCAGTTGGGAGCACCAAAGTCAAAAGATTTGAATGTCTGCACTAAATATTTTACTGCTTGTAGCTGGTGGAAACAAGTTAGTAATTAAATCTACTGGAAAGAGTGATTTCAGATATTTCTGTAGTCAGTCTATAGTGTCATCCCATCCATTTGCCAGGCATAAGTGGGGTTATTTTCTTGCGTGTGAATTTGTGAAAATTACAGAACAATTACAAACACATTGCTTGCCCATTTTTACAAATAATTGACTTAATGGAAATGGAAAGAAAAAATGCTGAGAGAACTCTAACACAGAATTTAGAGCTGTCAAAGAAATGATGCCACACATTGTAGGCAGAGACATTGTAGTACGCTACTGTATGTATGATGTTGAATGTTGAAATAGAAATAGCACAAAGATTAGGCCTATGCTGTTTATTAATGATGTTTTATGGTATTTTGCACTGGGGAAAGGGCTACAGTATATGTATAGTATACAATAGTATATTATAATATATAGTATAAATAAACTTGACTAGATTGAGGACATTGCATTGCAAACGTGTGGCGTGTGCTTCTTATTATAAAATATTTTGAGTGAAATTTATTGAACCATTTCCAACTCAGTTTCAAGTCTGAGTTGCCCAAATCAAATAAGTCCAAATACAGTTCTTGAGGTATGTCTCTCTGTCAGCTTAATGTGCCTGTGTAAAGATAAATATCTGCAAATGTTAATGTGTGTGTCCCATTCAGTCACTTTATTCAAGGTGTCATGAGCTGCAGTTAGTTACCCCCTCTGACAAAATATGCCTTGTTATCTTTTAAATTGTAGGTCTTGTCCTAGGAATCACTGAGCAAAGGATGATGACTTATTATATTTCCTTTCCAAAAGACACATATGGCCTTTAGCTGCATCCATCTGCTTCTGCTTGCCTCCTTTTTGTGTCCTTTGTTCATGCTGTCTCTCCTCCTACACTCTCCTGTATATAAATAAACAACACAAGTGCTTTTGCTTTAAGACTGTTGCAGCCTGGGGGACTGGGAGAAACAGTGAAGGATGGTCTTCATTTTGGTTTTGGGGTAAATATATGTGGATATACTGTATATACAGTGATGGAAAAAGTACTCAGGTCGTTTACTTAAGTAAAATCAGCAATACAACAGTGTAGAAATACTCTGCTACAAGTAAAAGTCCTGCATTCAAGATTTTACTTTAGTAAAAGTACAAAATGATTAGCATCAAAATATACTTAAAGTTATAATATGTAACGTTTCTGCATTAAAATGTCTAAAAACGACTAGACCTATGTTTGTTGAGATGTGTACTTACATTATCCCAAATGTTTCCAACCATGTTCAAACCAGAGAAATCCATAATTTTATTCAAGGTAATGGTCCATTTAGTTGCTATAACTTCCGGGGAAACACAGGATAGAGTGGAGTGAGGAAGGAAGGAATACAATGTCACAGAATTATACTCAGTAGCAGTAATACAGCATTTTTTCTGACACACAGGCTAAGTTTTTCATTAATTGCATGCCATTTTGCAACACAGTAATCCAGTACAGACCTAATATATTGATGATATTTCAATATTGATCTAGCTTACAACAATTTGCTAGTATGACAAGTGGGTCATGCATGCCACCAAGCTAATGAGTACTATAAGGTTAAAAAGGTAACAACATTTAACACGTTCAACACGCTTATAAAGATAAATGACTGTTTGACCACAGATAACAGCGCTGGGCTACCCCATGATTGAATTCGCCACATAACGTTAGCTACAGTAGCTGTGTGGGTAGTCAACTCATCTAATGGTAAGTTAGCAAGATGAGTTGACTACCCACACAGCTACTGTAGCTAACGTTATGTGGCGAGTCCAGCGTGGTTATCCGTTGGTCAAAACAATCATACTAAAAATAAATGTGTTGAATGCCACATAACGTTAGCTACAGTAGCTGTATCTGTAGTCGACTCATCTAATGGTAAGTTAGCAAGCTAAAGTTACCTTAGCTAACGTTGCTTGTGGCTATTTCATTAGAATGAAATTACATAACGTAAACGTAACGTGAATAAAACTTTTAATACATTTCCTCGTTCGTAAACATGAATTCTGACTGAGTCACGTCCTTTATACATCCATGGTCACGTCAGATACATTTTGATCTGCAATGGTGTTGTTTAACAATGACGACAACAACTCCCATGATCCCACGCAACTTCACAACGTCATGAAACTACATCTTTTGCTATTGTTTTGATTGAGAGACCCCTAGCAGCAGAAATTACATGTTGTTTAAAGTAAGTGAAATGGCCCATTTCAGAATAATGTATATTATATTATTGGATTATAATTAATGATGCATTAATGTGTACATCACTTTAATGTTGCAGCTGGTAAAGATGGGGCTAATTTTAATTACAGATAGAAATTTCTGTCAATTGACTATTTCATTACTTGACTAATCATTTCAGCTTTAGAACAGATTGGAAGCCAAAGCTGTGATCCTCAGACAGTAAAATGTTAGTAAGGTGTGGGTACTCTAGATATTGGTTAGCAGCACAATGAGAGTTTTCCTGAATCTGAAGAAAAACATGCAGGTGATTACATCACTTTTTTGTATGTTTGTTTTTTTCTGTTATAAGGAATGCCTTTTCTTAATTACTAGATTTGTGAACTTGCTGTCTGTCCACTGGCTGATTGAGCCATTCTCAATAGTTTCCAATAGTAACAAAAAGACACATGAATTCTGACCTGACAGTTTGGGAGGCACCCATCCCACATACTGGATTGGCTATTGTCATTCTGTCACTCAAACAGCATCGTCACGATATGATAATCCTCGTTGTCCTCCATTCCTTTGCTGTGCCACCACCTCCTACATTTGCTTCACAATAAATGTATTGCAGTGGTAGGTCTTTACTGTGCAACGAAGTGATGACAATGCCATTTGCTAACTTTACCAAAAATTTACTTATTATACTTTTCCTAAAAGTACATCTTTGTTCTTGTTGGGAGTCGTTTTGAAACATTGCATGGACAAAATAATTTTCATTTCAAGCTTGATAAAGGTGAGCTGCCCAGTGGACTGAAGGTCTGCAGTGTAGTGGCTTTGGTAGGTGTGTGTTACTGAAAAGCAGAAGACTGCTGAGAGTCTTTCTTCAGCTTCCTTAATGTTGTCTTTACTCTCAACGATCTCCACCGGCATCAGAAACTTGTAGGAGAAAACACAAGCAGCCCATGCTGACCAATCACAGTTCTGTGATGCCCACGTGGCATCTCTGTTGCCGGCGTAGCCTTGATGAGTAGTTATATTTCGGAGGAGGTGCACGACAACTACGGTGTTACCCACAGCGTAACCTCCGAGTCTATATAGCTGCTGTACTGTAGGTATGTCACTCAACCATTCAATGCAGAAGTATTAATCCAGTTTAATATAGAGATTTTACATTCATGACAAATGGATACTCTATTAGCAGATACCTAGAGTTATGGTATTGGAATTGGTATGGGGTAAGACGAAGATCACTGGTGCATCCCTAGTTTGGACTATGGTCAAAATGTGTCGTCTTCTACCCACGCTCCAATAAAAACACAAGATCACACTTGGACATTTGGAGCTGCAGTGCAAACACAGTCAGAGGAAGCAGAGAGATGAAAAGATTAAAAGATACGTATCATTTCTTGCAGATCCTGTACTGTTCTCATTTTACCTCCATTGTTTTGTCTCCTTCACTGGCCCTTAAGAGTTTTCTCTCATCTCCTCTGTGCAGTCTTGATTTTCTTGATCATCTCTCATTTTGAAAACACAACACACACAAACACAGCTCAGCCAGATTTGACAGATTTGTGCAGTTAGTCATGCAGGCCGGTTGAATAAGCTGACTGTCTGCACCTTTCTCTCATGACGCTATGTGTAAGTGTGTGTGCATGTATGTGTGGTGTGTGTGTTTGTGTGTGTGTGTGGATAGGTTGACACAGTGTGTTGTCAGCAGTAATCTAAACTGCTGTTCATCAGAGACACTGTGTGTGTGTGTGTGTGTGTGTGTGTGTATGTGTGTGTGTTGGGGCTTGTTCTCATCAAGAAGGAGACAGCGAGGAGCTGCTGACTCACCATGGCGACTGGCTGGGCAGCCATGACAGGATTTTGTTAACACGTTAGACGCCATGAGTCTGAGAAATGGGAAACATCCAGCCTTGGTGGCGTATTTCTTTTTATTTCCCCTTTGTCCTTAATGTTTAATCACAGAGAAGGATTCTTTTCTCATGTCATCATCCATACAAACGATTTACATCCTCTAATCATACAGTCCATCAGTGTCACATCTTTGTTGTAGCAGCTTTTATTATCACCATGAAAACCACAAGAAAAGGAGAAAAGCAAGACGGAACTCCTCCAGCATGCTTGAAGCCATGATTTAAACAGATTCAGCTGACATGACCATAACTTTCACAGTCATTTCTGAGCTCGCTAATGGACTCCCAGACACATTTCAGCTGTCCAGATTGTTAGCTCTTAACTAAATTAAGGCTACTCATTTATCCTCTGCGTCTGCTGGCCTTGCTGGTCATCTTAGACGTTGAACAACACATTGAAAGGAGCAGTCCGTCATTTTAGGAAGTACTCTTGTTTGCCATCTAACCACACAGATGAAATTGATAATGATCTTCACACCACACAGTGCGGGTCAGGCAGCAAACAAGAATAGTTCCTAAAATCCTAGACTATTACCTTAAAGCTGCTCTAGACAACTTTGCACGTTGGCATTAATTCTAAGGACTTCATTATTTCAAAATCATTTAAAGTGAGACAATTAAACCAAATTTGATCTAAGTGTACATTGTCTTATTTATTGAGGATGCCTCAGTCTTAGTAGCATGTTAGCAATTGCTTATTTACACATCCAACATGACAAATGTAAAGGTCAGGTTATGCTTGTTCAGAACTAGTTCGTAAGACGTGATATCATTTAAATGTTGGGATCAAGGTGCACATTTTCAGACAGCCTCTCCTGGAAAACATTTATAGTGTTGCACTTGGTTGTTTACATGAAAAGTGACAGATGGAGGAAATAGTTGTTTTAAAAAAATGAAAAAAGAGCTAGAGAGAGAAGTGAGCCCTGGCTCCTTTCTCACCTCTGCAAAGCTGGCCAATCACAGTGTGAAGTGGGTCAGAAAGTTACAGAAATGGTCGGACACAGCCCCCCCCAGTCCAATGTCAGAAAGGTGTGGTGGGGGAGGGGGTTTCCAAAACTATTCGATCATCCCGCAAGCAGTAGTACTGTATATTGGCTCCTTTAGTCCAATATTCACTCTCTGTTTAGCTCTGTTTGGGTCTCCACTAACTCCTGAGAGAAATATCTGGTTCTTTAGCTGCTAAATTCACCAGCTAGTCGCTAACTGTGTCTGTCTGCTGTTTGGTGCTGGGCAGGTAGCGTACAGTGGGTTTATAAGAGATTTTTAAACCAAAAACAGAAATGACTTTGATGAGAGCGGTGAGAGTGAACCAAAACAGTAAAGTTGCGGGACGGAAAACCAAAACTATGAGCTGAAAGATGCTAAAACGCTCTGAAAGGAGGGGAGGAGAACTGCACAGTCAGGTGATAATTCTCCTTCCACATAGTAATTGGATCCATTGTTAAAATATTGATTAGTGCATCTTAAAGATGTCTGGATTTTTGTATGTAAATCTTACCTCTCCAGTAAGAATATTTACAGTTACTTACATATACATGTAACATAAAATAATTTTGTATCCCTAAACAGTCCCATTTATATAATACATGGTAGCTCTATTATCATCCAAATCAAGTTGGTAGATTTCCATGTTATTAATGCATTTTGGCATCACTTACGACCTTATTACAGTGCACACAATTAATGCTTCAGTTTTACATAGAATAACTCAGCACATACTCTTTAAAGTTGCAGTGCAGCTGGTTTTAGAGGTGAATGGGTAATTTCCTATATACAGTATAGTCTTACAGCTAAAGTGTTACAATACTGTATAGTTATACCCACTAAGGTAGAGCTCCAGCTCACATACACTGAGGTCCAGCATGGATGGATTTTAATGATGTACATACTAAACTCTCAGATTGTGCAGAGAATATTTATGAACTTTTCAAGTTACACTTTTTCTTACAAAGAAGAAAGATGTCCCTATGTTTAAACGATGACATAGGAGAGGAAATAACAAATACTTGAAAGTACAGAGGTCGTTGGCTATATTTTATTTATAGTTCATTTATAATAAAATGTGACACAGCTTAGATTGTTTTCAGCAATGGGAACATCCAGTATGACTGCTCAGTAATGAGTTTTCTCCTGCCTGAAGTAAAATGATAGGCTATTTGGTGACATAAAGTTTAGATGAACTTTTTACTATTTTTTGATGACATTCACTGTGTTGTCAGGCAACACTCACCTATGTAAACTCACTTTAAACAGCTTTTTATTGGCCAAATAGAATTTACGCCTTTATGCTGCTCCAACACAGCATCAATCTGATGTACAGTAAGCTGTCTGAAGAGACAGCCTTCATGATAGAGAAAAACAAATTACCTACCTTTTATTTTTCATTGTGTCATTGGTGATCCAAACCAAACTTGGAGTGATGCTCTTCCTCCCTTATCATGAGTATTCTTCTTGATGACATCTATTTTTGGATGACAAGAGCACAAACACACCCTGTTATTCTCTCCCACCCATTCTGTCTCTCTCTTCGTTCTCTTCTTGTCTTGGTGCCGCTCTATCTCTTCAACTGTGTGTGAACCCTCCACTCGGCTGGACATCACAACTGAACGCTGCAGTGAATTCAGGGCTGCTGAGACACTGATGTGCTTCACTGTTTATCAGGCCACGAGGCTGGTTGCACATTTATTTATCATGATTATGCAGAGCTGAAAATAGTCACAGCCACTTTACATCCTCATAACACAATCCTCATAAAGTCTAGCAATAAACAAATAAGCTATGTTGACTGCCACTAGCCTATAAAGAGAAAAATATATTGTGAATATTAACATGAATTGGAAAAATAGTTAGAAATATCATTATATGTTGTGGCAACGTGTTTTCCAAACTAAGCAGAGATTTTCAGTGACCAACACGCTCATGAATGCAGGAAGAAGTAGCTCCCCAGGGCCACTAACCTCTCCATTTACTGTTGTTAAATCATTTGCTCAGACATAGATATTGTACTGTGACTCATCACTGAGCTGAAGTGACCTGCAGCTCAGCTGTAAAGCTAACTTGTATCATACTGTGGAGCAAAAACAGCTGTGTTCTGTTGTGTGGTGGGATGATATTGACTTGTGCTGAGTTAAGCCTGATTTTTTATTTTGTATTACTGTCTTCAGTAATTCAGTAATTCACTATTTTCAGACAGATCAGTCAGTGTGTATTGGCAAGTTGAGGTCTGTTGTCTTGCTAAACGGCACCTTGACAGTAATTGATAGTGGTGTGGACAGCCCTCTGGTCATAAGCCCATTTCTCCAGACTGTGAGCATCCACTTCTTCTATTATTCACAAGAGAGTGGTGAACAGACAGCAATCACATCATCACATTGGGCCTCATGCAAGAATATGAACAGATTTGTTCTTAGGTGGCACATACAAGCAATTTAAGGGAATTTGTGGCATTCACCAATTTTTTCGTACTTAAAATCTTCTCTACAGTACGAACGGTCCAGACCTCTCGCACCTGTCATGTACAAAACACTCATTAAACTTAACAAATTTAATGATATGATACTGAAATGAACACTAATAAAATATATCCAAGTAATAAGACACACCTAATGCAAAATTACAGTAATATTCTGTTCATCATATCATTCTATCTCTCCTTCTCTCTCAACCCAACCGGTCGAGGCAGATGACCGCCCACCCAGAACCTGGTTCTGGTTCTGCTCGAGGTTTCTACCTGTTAAAAGGGAGTTTTTCCTTGCCACTGTCGCCTAGTGCTGCTCATGGTGGGAACTGTTGGGTCTCTGTAAATAATATGATAAAGAGTACGGTCTAGACCTGCTCTATATGGAAAGTGCCCTGAGATAACTTCTGTTTGGTGCTATAGAAATAAATTGAATTGAATTATCATCATGGCTTGCCAATCTACTGAGAGGTCATTTAGATTTCAAGATTTGCATTGGCATATTTCAGCAGGTCTCTGTCCAGTAACATCCTCTGTTGTACCTGACAGTGTACCATCACCCACTGTAGGCCAGAATATTTCATTGTCTAATTGACTGTCACGTCCCCTTACAGCCTCTCATATTACTCATGGACTGCTTTGCTTTAAGAAGACATTTCTTAGCGTCTATCTTCATGTGCAGAGCTCTCACTCTTTATTTCTGTATTCACAGTATGCTCTGGTGACATGTCTTTGACAGCTGTATTCATTATTTCTAATTGTTTCGGGTCCTCAAAGAACCTCAACGAAAAAAAAAAAAGAGAGATTTAGGATAGAAATACAAATACGTTCTTGCATGAGGCCGATTGTCTCATGACTGAACCCAGTAACTTCCTCATGCAACTGACCAAATCTCATACATCTTAACTACCTGCCTACTGGAAAGCCAGTTATACTTAATATATATAATATTTGACTCAGAACAGTGACCATATGATATAATGGGCTTTTATTGGCATGGCAGTGCCAAGACCTGTGCAAACCTGTTGGTGTTTTCTTACATAATACAATCCTCATAAAATCTAGCAGTGCACTTTGCTCTTCTGTTTGACATTTTGATGCCCAGTCACACACACAGGAACACATTTTCAGTCAGAATAATACCCAGCATAAGTGCATGCATGATTACAAATGCTTAGAACATACAAGAATAAAAAACAGAAAAATGTAGAATCACATAAAGTGGAATTAGTTCCAGCAGTTGAGGATAACCAATATGATCAATCGATACACTGGAGGATATTTAAACCTGTGTTAAGCTCAGCTGTTGACTTGGTCAAAACTGCAAAAACAAAAACATCTAAGAAATGGGATCTTAAACTGCACAAAAGAGCCGATAGCTACTTGCTTTGTGGTGTTTTATTTAATATGTTATTATTGATGCGTCATGTTTCTGGTAACGTCAGCAGCCCATCCTTTCTTTCTAATTTTTCTGCTCATTAAAATAAGCACCTGAGAGTGCTTTTGGAGCGAAGCGTTTGTTTTTATCTCCTTACCCAAGCAAACTTGGATACTAGGGAAAAGTGGTCTTTTTTCCAATGATTATTTTTGTTGTTTTGAAATATTTAAAGTGAATAAATGCTATTCATTACTGCCCCATTCTTTTGCTATGGCCAATTATGTTTGCTCCTCTTTAGCAGCTCCACTGTTAACTGCTAACAGAGGAGGAAGTGAGACGGTTCCATGAGGATGAAACAGCTCAAGTTGTTTGTATTCTTGTAAAAAACGTCTCTTTGTCATTCTGTTGAGAATAGAAGTGAGAGGACCAACTCAGTTTTCAGCATTATCACACTTAGTAGAGACACACTTAGATAATTTGATATTTGTATCAGTAACCACACACTTGGTGTGGACGTGCAACAACTACTGAATATTGTGTGGTAATGGAAAAAAGCTATTTTAAGTAAACACTCTGTCTTAACATAAAGGATATGAGTCTAAGTCTGTACTGGTCTTTATAATATATACTGTATATAGTCTCTAATTCTATTCTGTGAACTAAACATTTTGTTTATGGAGCTTGTTTGAAGCAGGACTTTGCATGGGAGTAAACACTCAACCTGACAGACCTGATTCAGGGCAAAACGTCCTGAAGTATGTGCTACTACAGAACCAATATAACATCCACTGCTAACGTTATTAAATGATCAAATGAAGGCTATAGTATAATCTTCAAATGTTCATTATGTTAAAACATTACTATAAGCTACCACAAAAGCCCAAATTGCAATTTTCCAGAAAAAAATGTTGCACATGAAGTCAGTTTT
>VMKM01001744.1:0-45000 GCA_008360985.2 Macquaria ambigua | reverse complement strand
TGACATGTTTTACTTTACTCTTATTCCATCAATAATCTTTCATTTAGCCTTATCAGCACAAACAACCGTAATGGCAACACACACTTGCAGTGTACTACGCACATCAAAACACCTGCACCCATTGTTTTCTATGTCAGTCCACTCGATGGTGGCATCTTGACACCTGTCATTGCGGGCAGTGGCAAGTCAGTGTGTGAGGATACATTACTGTCCTGTTTCCCAGTGTCAGCTCTCCAGAAAAGCAGCTATTTTATCACATTATCTCCCTAGATCGGCACATCCTGGCTTAAAAACTGTCTTCAGGGTAAATCCTAACTACTAACATACTGTGCTTAATATTCATGACATATGGTTGGAATGAGACGGTCATGTTTTGGCGGATTATTTTGGAATCAGAAGTCATTTCTATGAAAAGTTTATGGGTACTATTATAGGAAAACAAACATGATGGATGTATGTTTGCCTCATTGCACTTTCACTTATTTAGAGACCATTCTTTATTTACCTTTGTATTTACCACTGCACCAGGAGAAGTTCATGATTCATGTTAAACAGCTACTGAAGTAGAAGTAGAAGTATTTTTCCTTTTTCAACCACTACGTTATAACATAAGAAAGTGTATTTAAAAAAGTGTTAAAAATTCTATCTGCAATTAATTTCACTTCCACAGATTTGTCAACATTTACAGATGTTCTTTGAGTTTTTGTTGAGTTCTAGTTGAGTTTCAGTTGTTATTATTGCTTTGTCTCTAATTACTAACATGAATTAATCTTAGAAAATGGTTGCCCAGTCAAGCATGTCCCACTAAACTGGATTAAGAGAGAGAAAAGATAAAGTAAAAAAGTGAAAACAGAGATACAGAGGAAAGAAAACAACATGTGCCGGTCTCTTTATCTGTTCCTGGGTGATTTTTATTATCAGGCCGCATCTGCTATCACACCACTGCTCACCTGAATCGAAAGGCTTGTAAAAGGTGTGAAGTGGTCAGTAACATACAAATAATAAGTGTGATGGTCACTGGAAAGAAGATTTATTTATGACACACAGGCAATATGACTGTCAGACAACCTGTGAAGTGGAGTGGGTAAAGGAGAAAAATAGCAATAAACAAAGAATAATACAAGTAATCACACCCGTCTCTCCTTTTTCTCTCCAGTAACAGGACTATGGACCTGAGCCTGCGAGATGCTCTGGGTGGGGGTGGAGGTGGGGCCCCTGCTGAGGCCCTTCTGAAGAGAGACTTTGTGGCCACGCTGGAGAAAGAGAGCTATGATGACAAGGTGGGAGAGACAGTCTCCAAGAGTGACTACCGACCCTTGCTGGATGGAAAGGACACCAAGAGCGGTAAGTCGCCATGAGCGTTTATGCAAAGACGTGAAGAGGGAGTGATGCTTTTCCCTAATGTGATGTTGATCCCCGTAGGGAAGCTCTCTTTTCTCGAAGAGGTTAGAGTTGAGTTGTCTGGTAGGCATTTCGAAAAATCAGCCGTTTGGATATTTTGTTGTTGCTAAGTTGTCTAGATGAAATTGGCCTCCAGTTTCAATGTGGTAAACCTGCTGAAACAGACAATTTCACTGCAGTTTGTGTGTTCACTGCACCCTGAAAGGACCATACCAGTGTTGCGTGTTTAAGCCAAATAACTACTCTGCTTACACCTTCCATGAGTACCAGTCATTTCCCAAAGCATGTAGCCATATTTTAGCTTTTTTAGCAATATTTTGCAGATATACCGACCTTAAAATTCTGTGCTTCGCCAACCAAAACACAAGTGAAGTTATGATTTCACTCGTAAAATAATCTTCCATCCTCTGACTAATTTCCATTGCAGATATGTACATTCCTTCTGTGTAGTTCAATGTTTGATCAGCTAGCAGGATAGATGTCCCGCCTACAAGTAATTCTGATTGGCCAGACCTGATCATTCAATGATGGCGAACATCTGAGTTTGATGTAGAGGAATGGTGCGTTTATTTATATCTTCCTGTCTGAAGTGAAGAAAATAATTTTCGAAGACCATTAAATACAACTTAGTGTCAAATGTGTCTGCAGACATCACAGCTTATGAATGCAATGCTATGTGGCAGCTGAATGGCGAAGATGTGTCCTCAGATCTTCACTTCAGCACATGAATGCACCACCAGGAAGGATTCACAGATCACTCCGTCATTTTAACACTATTAAAACTCTTTAATTAAGTAACTAAAAACCAGTGTGGACATGTTTTTCAATATGATATCTAATCTATGTTGAGCAAGCCTCTGCGAGATAGTGTACTAAAATGAATGGTCTCTTGGAAGGTAGGAAAAAGACGCTTTAAAAATTATAGCGCCAGTTGCATAAATTGGGAAATGGTCGTCAGTAATGAGAATTGTAAGCACACAGGATTTACTGGGCTGAAGGTGCAAAACCACTGGTATAGTTCTTTAATGGAATCTCCTATTTGCACTGGTCCACATGGTCACGCTGGTTGTGTTGATCCCGATGTGGATGTGTTATGAATATTCCACCTTCTCTCCCCAGTTATCTCCCCATTACCCTGTATTATTATACTGACACCATATGAAAATATGTCATGTCATCACTGATGACATGGGTGTTTGACATGAGAAATTACATTACAGTGTAAAGTATATTAAGTTTACGGTAAAGTCACTAAACCTACCACATATTCTCTAAATCCCAATAGGATTAGGAATATTATAAAGGCCCTCAACTTCATCCAGAGCCATAGAAGACATTATACAACTGTTTTTACACTCATATCCCTTGTGATGGCTAAACTGACCTTTATGTGTAAAATTGGTGAGATGCCCATTTTTAAGAAAGAAAATGTCTTTTTGATGTTTCTCATCAGATTTTTGTCAGCAGCTGTAGGTAAATATTTGTTTGTCTGGAAGCTGATGGATCTCAGTTTCTCTCTTTTTAACTGTGATGACGTCCATGATATCAATAGCTAAAATAGCTGGCAGAGGAATAGCCCAAGCAGCTTATTTAATTAGCCCCACCTCTTCAGTCTTTACTGGATTAGCACAAAATGTTACTGGTCTTTCCCCCAGCACATATATACATAACCTGTTTGGAATATTTTCTGTGATCCGTTACTTGAAGCAAAGCAGATAATTCCATTAGTTGTTAGGAAAATTGCCTTAAAAATGAATATTTTGATGAAAAAAAAATCATTTTAAGTGTTTCATAATGGTTTTAGCGTTTAGAAACATAGATTTTTAAACGTTTTCTACAATGACATTGCAGAGAGATAGGATAAGCTGCTTACCTAACACAAATGAAGTGAATAATGGATGGATGACAGACAGAAGGAAAGGGTAGAGCTGGGAGATTAAGAGAGAAGTAATATAGATAAGAGCAAACTGGAGGGTTTGAGGAAGAGGAGAGTGAAGGATGGAGAATAAGGGAGTTGTCCAGACTGGATAATTAAATAGAGCAGACACACAGCCCTGTAGATTGTTCAAACTTCAAGGGGAGGGGTGTAATTTGTGCTAACAAGGGACTGTTGTAGTTTCTGTTCTATTGAGAGAACGTCCACATGTAGTTGCTTTAGTTCCTCTATGGGCCTGTACCATTGAGTAAAGTCCCCTTTACATCAGTATGTTCATGTTCATGATATGGCCAACTTCTGGGACCACAAATTAGTGGTAGTTTAAAGCTGCTACATGTAACATTTGAAAACATCAACACATTATTGTCAAAGTAACTTTGGAACTTTGTAAAATTACCGGGAACAAGTGAAGATGATAGCTTCCATCTGTGACACACACCTGTGGTGTTGTTAGAACTAATGTTTATTATTTGTGTTTATTATATTATTATAAAGAGCACATTTCCCATAAAGCCTGTCATTTTGGGTTGCTAAGATGATGTAAGGTAAGAAAGGGTTTATTTTTCATTGGCTTTTCACTTCACTTCTGTCTTCTAGGGCTGAATGATTTGAGGAAAATACCTAGTTTTCTGACCAATACTGCAATTGTAAATTGAAATTAAACTCCTGTGTTTGTAATGTACAGTTTTCAATAAGATACATTTGTACAAAGCGTAATTACAGATTTGTCTTTTTTGATACATGAAAATAATCTAATATCACTGTTGCTGGGGACTCAATTTTCAAACCAACCAGTCAAAGAAAATCCATGAAATCTTAACTAAACTAAACTTAACTAAAAATATGATTAGCTTAGATTGAGTACAATATTACATACATTTACATTTTTATTTATTTTCTTTTACTTTCATTATTTTTTTCTGGTTAGTCACATCTGAAAATGTAACAAGCTCTGAACGTTCTGATATCTGACTGACAACCCTTTAGCTGTTTTAGCTAATGTTAGCTTCACAGACTGACAAGACAAGCTACTTCACATCTCTGAATCCAGGTCCCAGTTCACAACTTTTAAGGTGATAAGATTAAAATGATGATATAATATGCTTTAAAGTTGAACTTGAAGATTCTGACAACTGTTCACTATCCACCAGCTGTCAGTCGTTTATACTTCTGAGCTAGCTGCTAGCTAGCTGTCTGAAAATGATATGATGCAATCAGTTTAAATGGGGAAAGAGTCACCGCATCATTGGTCTTTTTTGAAAAGCAAAAAAAAAACACGTGGAGTTGTGGTTCTTTGTCTCCAAATCCATCTTTGGCCAGCATGCAAAGAATAACTACAACACTACTACAAGTTTCATTTTGTAGTTTGGCTAACTCATCGAATAAACGGTAATTAGCTAATGTGGTAATGTGGCTAAGTTTGCCAGGGACAGTTGTATTTATAGCTGCGAAATCAATAATCACGTACACGTAAAACTTACAGCTTAATTATAAATGTAACTTAAAATTTAATTTGTCAAATTATGATTTTTATGTAAAAACAATCAATTATTCAGCTCTACTATCAGAGACTGCCAGTTTCTCACTGAAGATCTTTATGTTAACACTAATTATGATGCAGTGATAATTTATTGAGTTTATTGATTGAATTAAACATACACTGCTTTAATGAGGCTTTCCCCTGGTTGTTACAGAGACATGATATGTTAATAATTAATGTTGTTTCAACAGTGTAGGGTACGGCATACTGAAACATGTTTTGCATTGATGTAGGGCCTTTGGCTAAATTCAAATGGTTGAAATTAAGAGATCAAGTAATTTCAATATTAGTCATAGTCAGCACCAGTCCAGTAATGATCCTGGACTTCTTTTTGTTAGTGTCACTGCACAAAATACAGAAACTACAAGCTCCTCAGATTCTGCTCTATGTATCAGGGCCATCAGGGATCCTTCTAGGAGTGTGTGTGTGTGTGTGTGTGCGCATTTCGAAGATTAAATGTAATTGCTTCGACACTTTGGCCAGCACTGTCTAGACTTAAATTAGCTGTAGGACTGTCTTTCTTTGTCTTTATCTCTCAGGCTTCTTCTCTTTATTTTTCTTCCTTGTTTTTTAGGCCTCGTCTTCATTCATTCTGTCTGTATTTCTTTTTCCCTATTAGCATTTTATTTTTTATTTTTTGCTTTCTTTTTCTTTCAGTCTCTGTTCCATCCGTTCTCTCTGTCTTTCTCTCTTCCTGTCATTGTTAAGCTGTGTCAGCCCGGAGACAGTGCTGTATTAGCATCATTACCATCACCACACACACACACACACACACACACGCACAAAATTAGCACCCTGCCAGTGGCACAGTCTGGTCCAATGAGTTGAATGTTAACCTGTCTAGCTGTCAGTGACTACGTTTACATGCAGGACTAATTTTAATTATTATTTCGAATATGAGAATATTCAGAATTTGATGCGGGTCATGTAAACAGCATATTCCGTTTGGATATTCCAAACACAGCTGGAGTATGCACATCTGCATGGGGAATATTAGTGGAATATTTTCATTAGCAATGTAAACAGCTTAGTAGGAATTAGGGTTGTCCCTGACTAAGAATTTACATAGGTCTCTGAACATATGAGACACACTGGTTTTGAACTGTCCGTGGGAAGAATGAACATATAAGAGTCTGTCCATTCTCGATTAAAAGCTCTGTTTTTGCTGTCTACTTTTCTCTTTTTAGAACACGCCATGTGAAATTACTTTTCTCTGATTCACTTATTTCTCCGTTTTGCTGGTACAACCTTATAGGTCTGGTATGACCACTAGCTTATGGTGGCTGATGTTAGTAATTTTTTTGTAAATATTGCTGTATAACTCACATCACTGAGTCACTTTGCTGACTTTATGACTCTTCTCCACTTTGAGCTATTGTTACATTAGTTTAGCATTTTAGCTAACTTAGATTGCATGGAGCTTTGTGATCTAAACGCATATATATAAATATGGTGTTTGATCCCGATGGTATTCAAAGATTTATTTTTCATCTATATAGGCAAAGCAGTTAATGGAACTATGGGGCTATTCAAACATCTACAACCTCCCTGATATGCAAGATAGATGAGCAACACTGAGACAACAAATGATGTCCAGAAAGAATATGTACTGCTCATGTGATTGTGCTTCAGCCTGGTCTCTAAAAACTCTGAAGAAGCAGTGGTTCTGACATATGTTGCAATTAAATGATGTCATTATGTTTCTAGTACTTTTCAGTATTTTGTTATTCAAATTGACAAGTGAAGTTGCAATGATACAATATGCTCTCTTCCCCAAATCTGTCCGTTGTCATACTGTAAGTATTTAAAAGTAATAAATGGATTTGATGCAGAGCGTAGTGTGTCAGGCTTCACTGTAATGATCAAGCTAGTGGGCTATTATGACATTTAAAGACATGGCTCTTGATATCACCTCACATGACCATGATGTGAAAAAATAAAACTTCCACAGCTAATCAAACATGATCTATTATGCTTATATACATACATTATACAGCCTCAGAACCTTTCCACATTCATCATGTTAATGAGATGGAATAAAGGTTATGGATGGAACACACATGGCGACATAGATCCGGAGATAGATGAGATCGTGTTGATTGGTTTGATATTTATGATGCTAAACACAAATGGCACATCAAACTGAGTTGCGTGTATGTTTTTTTTTATTGTTTATGATAAACCATCAGTCTGTCATATCATCTCACATAGTCTTTGACATGCCCATGCACAGCTGGTATGATGATGATAACCAAAAGCAGGCACACATCCTCCAGCTGTGGCTGTGGCTCTGTGTGTGTGTGTGTGTGTGTGTGTGTGTGTGTGACTATTTAAAATGCTGGTGACTATGTAGGCTTGTAGGCTACATTCTGTATGTGCCTGTATAATACTGATTGAAGAGATTGTGTGCTGACGGCAGATGTTTTACCACAGGGTTTCTCAAATGTTTCATATCCTCAATCAAATACGCATTTCATCACAGACTCACATGTGATAAGATTTTAACCCAGGGACCAATATGGCACCCCTCAAGGATCATTTCTGGGCCCACATTATTTTTTTTTTTTGTGCAGGCTGCTTTATTTATTGCAATATAAGTTGCAACAAAAATCAAGTTTAAATTTGAACTAAACTTAATATTTCATAACACAATGAGAAATATATAGAATTTCTTTATTGTGTAACAAAATAATCTAAGCTCAAAGGTCCATTTACCGGTTATTCAGAGCCTTCAAAAGCATGGCCCCAGGTTCGCATCTTTGTCACCTTTTTCACCCCATATGAGTTTGCATCCCTGTCCATGAGTCCAAAAGTGGGTGGTCTCTTAGCAGTTAGGATGGTGTGCCACAACTATTTCAGGTAATATTGGTGTGTTAGAGCTGAATTGTGGGTGCTGCAAGATCCCCATGTTTCTTATTATAAGAGTAGAGTTTTTATTTTTCCTGCAGAATTTGTTCAGGGCATCATCCAGCTTAGAGAACCAATTCAAAGATGGGAGGACAGAGAGTTCATTTCAGATAAAATGCTATTTGTTCAAATGCACAGAGCTGGCACAGCTGCTTTATGTAACTCTGTAAGTTTACATCGGATAAAATCCTGCTCAGTCTTCAAATTGGCAAACTCAAGGATGTGTTATCCACAGCCTACATGTTGTAGCAAATGTAGCAGTAAAGCCTTTGATATCAATGTGTTGGCCCTGGCAGTACAACACTAATGATACAATAATATGACATGAAAGCAGGTGAAAAATGTTTTATATTAATATAAAATATTTCTGACACTATCTAGTTGGATGGTCAGGGTACATGTCAGAATCACTACCAGTCAATGAGAGCTATAGTCTGAGACAAGGGAGTCTCTCCCCTTCTCTCAGTCTCCCTTTTTTAACAGCTATATCTCTGCTTTTCTTTTTCATCTGCCCCTGACTCTTTTTTATTTTCTTCATCCTCTGTCTCTTCCTTTTGTGTTTGTTGTGTTTTACTCATCCCTTCTCTCTCCCTCTGTCTCTTTATTTCTTCTTTTCATCCCTCTTTTGTCTTGTACCTTGTTTATCTTTGTCTCTTGAATTCTATAGTGGGAAGTGTTGTGCTTTTCCTTTCATTTCAGTGTTAATAATGAGGAAGCTGTTAAGTCATTTGCCTCAGTTTTGATTAAAGGCTCTAATAAACCTGACTCCTGCTATGTGAACTGAATGGGAGACCAAAAGCTCATCTGTCCACAATGTCAGTAAGGGCAAACCTTTAGTTCTGCCTCATTTTTCTTCCTCGAGCTCCTTTTGCACAGCACCTACAGTACTGCTATTTGAAAAAAAATCAAGCAGTTTCTTATTCTGTGTGAGTTTAAACTAGTTAGGTAGAATTTTGAGATGAGACATAAGGATCTGTCAACCCTAGAGGTATACCATAAAGCAGGACTTCTCAAAGATGGCAAGTCAATCCGGACCCAGCCCGTACCTCGTGTTATGAATACAACACGTTATGAAGTGTAACGTTTTCTATTTTGGGGGGGGGGGGGTTGTTCCGGACCTTGAATAAAAAGCAGATGTGGACCTTTGAGTAATAAGTTTGAGAACCCCTGCCATAAAGGATACTAATAGTAACAAAACTGTTATTGTTGTGACTAAACTGCTAAAGTGCAAAAATTCTTCTGGTGTTTTTGGTGGTCTCCAAACAGCTTCGGGTGCATTACCATCACCCTCGAGACTGGAGTGGGTCTTATCCTAATTTACATGCAGCCCAGGAAAACCAAGACGAATACAATGAGATGTGAGCTCTGGCCAACAGAGACAAACTGTGGCTAAGTGTAAATGCAAGTTTATTAATTGGCATCTGGATTTTATCTGGATACGAGACACGTGCAATGACAAGTGTACTGTAAATGTACTGTAAATGGGCCGTCAGTTACAGTAAGATTGGCACGTGCCACCATCCCTGGAATAAACGTGGCTTTTTAAAGTTAAAATGTGTAAATTTCACGTGTACAAATGAATTCATGGTACAGTAATGCCAGACAAAAATGTATTGGTATTGAGTAGCACAGAGTAATTTATTTAAAAAACAGTTTTTCATGTTTCATCATTTTTAAACTTCTATTGACCTTGGATTTAAGATCATCCAGGTTTAAATTAAACCAGAGTGAAATCTAGTTGTAGACTGTGGGCTGATAGCAGCACCAGAAAGGTAAAGTTATACTGCAGTCTGTTAGTGTTTCTATCAAGAAGCTGGGAAGGAGCTGTGTTTGCTGAGGCATGATAACACATCTCTGCAGTGTGTGTACTTTCACTGTACGTATGTGTGATGGAGGTACAGGGGAGAGAGAGAGAGAGAGAGAGAGGAGGAGGAGGAGGAGGGACCAGCAAAGACACACTCATGCTGCAGTAGCATGTAAATGTGTGTGTATCTGAGGCATTGTATTTTGTATTCCTGAGTACATGGGTCTGCATTTGTATCTGTGTGTGTGTGTGTGTGTGTGTGTGTGTGTGTGTGTGTGTGTGTGCGTGTGTGCGTTATAGTACAAGACTGCAGTACAGTGGTGCATCAGTACCAGCAGCTTCACACACATGCAGTTCTGGTGAGGTCATCTCACACACACACACACACACACACACACACACACACACACACACACACACCTTGGCTGTCACTGCCAATAGCTAGGACATGTGTGTGAGTGTGCTGAGTTCAGCAGATATGTTGAAGTGAATATGATGTAAGTGAAGCTTTTACAGCACTTCTGAAGTACAACACTGACAGACAGACAGACAGACAGACCGACAGACAGACAGATGAGAACGAGTGAGAAAAGCTGTGTAGATTTTAAGCTTCAATGGTTTATTCTTTCAACTTGTGACTTGTAGTATCAGTTATAATGTGATAGCTTGAGGTCAAGAAGAATCAAAGGATAATTCCGTTTGTGTTAGTTATGATAACATTGTTCTCACCAAACTAATTGCTGAGATCTGGGAATATGGCAACATCACTACACCAAAGTCTGACTGGGCTAAAAATGGTGCTATATTCAGAGCTTAACAAGATATTTAGGGCTAACGAACAGTAACGTGAACCACGATCAACAGCATGGCTACAGCTACACTCCCCCACAGACACACACCTTGGAGAGCTTCTCATAGTAGGCAAGGCAAGGCAATTTTATTTGTATAGTACATTTCATACACCAGGGCAATTCATTGTGCTTCACAGGGTATTAAAAATACAGCAAGGAAAAGAGATGTACAATATGAAAATGCAAGAAATACAGGCAAGTGACACAAGATAAACTAGATTTAAAAGTAGACAAGTGTAGTTTAAATACGTAGGAATAAAAGATAAAGATACAGAAAATACTCCCACATATACATGCACAATTAAATTAAGTTAGAAACAATTAAAATAAAATAAGAAACAGAAAGGAAAAAATAGTAGAGCTGCTAGCTCAGCTACACCACAGGTAGCCGCAGTGACTCTCTCAAAGGGTGCTTTTAGTGCTTCTAGTGACGGTCAAAGCTCCACCAGACTCCCTGTCACACACTACGTAACCACTAGGCCACGCCTCCTACAGTCGTTGCTCCCTTGTGCGTGTGGTGCATTTTTTTAAATATGCTGGGAGAGAGGGTTCTAGCAGAATTTGAGGGTGTAGTTACCCTTTAATGTCTATGAACAGCACAAAAAGTTGGCTTGACAGTTAGGCACACTGTGGCAAAATCAGTACAATACAGTCCTCCTGGAAAATAAAATCCAGGAAACACAGGATGGGATATCATCTTAAAGGGATATTTCAGGTTTTTTAACATGAGGTGCTATGAGTTTCTCATTGACAGTAATGTGAGATTTCCAGACAGCCTGGCACAAGTCAGACGAAAATGAGTCACAGAACACAGCCATTTCAGAAACAGAAACATTTCAAACCACAGCACAACATGTAATAACACATTGTAATCAGTCATAATTCTGTATAAAATCTCAGTAATTTGCGCTGCTAATTCTCCTGTCAGTCCTCTTGGTAACTTGGAACTGCTTTGTTGAAGGTCAGTATATTACTATGCATTAGAGGCCATGTGGCTAGGTGAAAACACAAGATTGTAGTGAAATATAATCATGAAAAGAGCCTGTGTTTGACAGCTTAGGGGAGAAGCAGTACCCCCAGAGATACCACCAGTCCCACAGTCTGCCGGTCACAGTAACAGGATTCGCATCATGTATTCAGTGGCCATGGGATTGCACCATTATTACAGAGCATCTGGAGTGTGTTATGCTGTTGATGGTTGTCAGGACCACAGCACCATCTATACCCAGAACCTGAACTTCTTTCTTTACTCTGTTTCCATGTGTTTATTTCCCCTTCATTTCTTTGCTCTGATGTCATGTATCTCTGTTTCTCCCTTACTTTCTCTTGCTTTATTAGATCATGTTCTGCATCATTCATTTTATTTCTAAGGGTGCTCACTTACCCTCCTTTATCTCTTTCCACCTCACATCACCCCTTACCCCCTTCTGTCTTATACCAGTATGATTTATTTTCAGTGTCAAAGTAGTAGTAGCCTGATATAGGTGGTAAAACATTGTATGGTAACACTGGTCAAGGAAACTTTAAAGGATAAAGACCTGGTCGCACAAGAAAATGTCACAGCTAAATGGGAACATGGGAAATGTGCTCAAAGCTGGGTGATGTAGGGATGACTCAAAGGGCTACAGTAGTTGGTGAACTACTCTAGCTTGCGAGCTAACAGCTAACACACTAGCTGGATAAGAATGCTAGGGCTAGTCAGTCAACATTATGGTCACAATAGCTGTGCGAGCTAACTAGCTTACCAACAGATGATTTTGCTGTGAAATGTTTCAAATGCTGGCATGACAGAGCTTTAATGCTGGTGATATTCTATGTCTTTTTAACTGTCAGCCAAAACCAACAATAAATTGAGTCTTGGTAGATAAAACTAAAAGTAAGAAAAGCTAATGTTTAAGTTAGGGTCGTTTCTTTAAACTCAGGAGATTCAAAAAACAAGAATTTATTGCCAAACAAGGCAAATAGGCAAAAATACACAGCACAGTCTTTAGGAACAAAAATTCCCTTCTCACAGGAAGGCACGCAGAAAAGGCTAGGAAGAAATGCTAGAAAAGGTTCCAAAAAATATTAACCCTGGGGATTATCTTTAGGAAAAACACTAGGAGAATCTATACTTAACGCTGGGAGGGAACTGGCAAACAAACTAGGAAGAACTGAGACTAAATACACTGAGGGGAAGACGCTAACAAGACACAGGTGGAAGGCACACAGGGACGGGAAGTGAAGTGCTCTGAAGTGACAGCCGAAGCATGACATTTGAGGGTATCTTCTCAAGTGGCCTGTAGCTAAAAGGGTAAGGAAGGCGATATTCTATATTACTTGTCAACAAATCCCATTGAATTGATCCCAATAACAATTACTGTCTTGAGTATCGGAAGCCTAATATATTTTATTTCTCCATTGTTGTCCAAAAACTATTAAAAACACATCAATGAGCCACACTGTTGCACTGGGTAACATGTTCATTCTTTACCATGAACACACACTTTGTAGTTATTTACACGCAGTCCCACTTACACCGTCCTTCTGCCCCAAATAGTGGAATAATCCGCTGCTAAAAGTAGTCCCCAACAAATGCAATAATTCCTCCTGTTTGTGTAACGTTTGCTAAAAACTACAGTGACCAGCTGTTTAAGAAAAGTGCTGAACCTTTTTTAAAAATGAAACTGTATATTTGTGACCCATTTTTTTGAAGATTTCCATTTTCACTAGGAACCAATGGGCATCAGGCTTAGAGCCACAAACAGGGTAGGAATGTCAGAAAGTATTGAGAGACAGACTAACACATTTTTGGTTTTGTCTTGTCATAGGATGTGTTGACAGTTAGAAAAATATAGAATAGAGCTTTAACCTTTAAAATGTAATTGATTTGTTTTTACCAGTTGATTGAGGCTTCCATTCAAGTAAAGTCAAAGTTTATTATAGCCCAACATCACAAAGTATGTATGTAAATAAAACAATAATGAGGAACATTAAGTGAGATAAACTACATATAAAACATTATAAAATAAATATTTGAAATGTTTAAAAAAGTGAGGTAGAATACAACAATACACTATATGCACATAAAACCCCTGTACATTCATACCCGGATAAAAACACATATATACAAAAATGTGTAACATACAGTACATATACGTCACCAGTCATCTCCACTATGACTGTATTTGTTTACAGCAGTTAGACCTACATCAACAATTAATGTGACAATAATAGATTGATTGATAGGTCCTTTAATTGAAAAACATCTTTACTCAGATCTTTATGCCCACAAATAGCTCAATGCTTCCATTCTCTGTCTGTCCATCTTCCTTCCCTCCCTCTTTCTCTCTCCCTTTTCCATCCCTTTACTATCCACTGCCTTCCTCATCCCTCCTTTAGTCTTCACCCCTCCTCTCTCTCCCTCACTCTAAGTGCTTGTCTCTCTCCAGAGATAGTGACAGCTGTGACTGAGGTTGGGATGCTGTAGTTTGACACTAACCTCCACTGTCCTTGGCTTGGATTGAAAGAGAGCGAGAAAGACTTTAGCATTAGCAACATACGCACGCCAATATTAGCTGCATGAAACTGGGGGCAGGGGGCAGGCCAAGGACAACGTGATAGCATCAGGATTTCATCATGGTTTTTTATGTTTGTTTTTTACATATCTTGGGGGAAAATGTCTAAACAACGGGGGTGTGGGGTGTTCAGTTAGACAGAATTAGCTGTAACCACAAGCTCCAGCCTCCCTGGAGCGTGGAGGAGTTAGTTAATGGGTAGAATGAATGTGGGTAGAAAAGCAGGAATTATTCAGGCAGTTTCTCCAGTGATTTTATCTGAACCTTTTGTACCTTTAAAGTCACAATATCAAAATCTAGGACTATGGATTGGTCTCCTCATGTCTGTTACAGCTTCTCTGAGTATTGATATGTTCATACTAGACGTCATTTATCAGGTTATGACTAAACTATAACGTGCCTTGTGGCATTTTCAGCAGGCTTATTACACTGATTAGCCAAATGGTTCCTCTACAATTACATCTAAAGGTCAAAACTGCAGCATTCATGGGGGATAATGAGTTTACTATTGCCTTTTGAAAAATGGCAGTAACAGACAGAAAGAACAATAAGAATGATGGAGGTGAGGACCAAAATAGAAATGATTACAAAACATAAAACATGCACCTAGAACACTGATATGAGCACAACATTTAAAGTACTATATTGAACTATTCCATATTGACCTTGTTGCCCAACTGTAACTGACCCATAAGATGTTTATCTAAATATAGAGGCAGCAGAGGCTGACTGCCATCATCTGGAAGCTGTACTCTTGCTGTGAGCTGAAGTGCAAGTGGGTTCAGTCTTGGTACCCCTACAGTATATGGTCCACCATCGCAAAGTGCACTTCAGCAAGCCCCAAACTACTCCAGAGGCGCTGCACAGCAGACAGCCCTGCACTTTGCACTTTGACTTCTGAAAAGAGTATGAGTTGGAGGTTGTGTCAGCACCCTTAAAGGTGTACTTTAACAATTTAAATGTTGCATTAAAGTTGGATGACTTGTGAGAGACTTTGAAATTGATGAAGCAGTAGTACACATATCCTGACTTTTAGCCTCTAGTATGGTTGAAGCTACAAAAATGTTTTTCCCCATAATGCTAGACAGGATGTTTTCATTAGATCTATCCAGTTTGGTAAATTCCCACTTCTTTCAAACTCCAAACCTCCAGTTTGTAACACAGGCTTTCTGTTAAAAATAGTGTTGTTTCCAAGCCAAAGCTAAGATAACCCCTGATGACATCATCAGGGGTTATCCTCCAGAGCCACAGAGGACATTATACAACTACAGGCTGAGTATTACTCCTTATGAGTTCCCCTTTAAAATGAACGTGT
The DNA here is from genome assembly GCA_008360985.2 of Macquaria ambigua. Taxonomy (NCBI): domain Eukaryota; kingdom Metazoa; phylum Chordata; class Actinopteri; order Centrarchiformes; family Percichthyidae; genus Macquaria; species Macquaria ambigua. Next base: position 29,689 of record VMKM01001744.1, on the reverse strand, counting down.
ACTTTTTAACTTACTGTACTTTTCAGTCAGGTTAGCAGTGTGAGTGGCTGTATGAGAAAGGCTGCACAGGCAGATAACAACTAGGACAACTTTCTGTGTTTTAAGTGAACATCTATGAACCCACATGACCTGAACAATTGAAGTGGAGTAAAGCTGAAATGAATCATTACCCTCAGCCAGTGGTTAATGACTCAGAGGGCCACTTTTAAACATAACAAAATACATGACACCAATCTACTATCCAAATTACACTAGGCTGTGAGGCTTCAGGAAAGACATTTGTCTCAGAGCACATGCTTTATTGTCAGATACGGTGTTATGAGCTAAGTAGAAAATGCATCCATTCTGAAATATTTACATATGTATTTACATGTAGAGTTAGTGGCACACTGTCTCACTGACATTTCTTGTACCCGTGAAGACAACCTTTTCATATGCACATGAGTCTTCTGTCTTAACCAGACACCCTTTGAAAAGCACACACAAGCCATGTCTCAAGGTTTATGAGTGTTTCCCCTAGGATTTTGTCCAGCAGCGGTGCTGAAGTGTGTGGGTTTCCGCTGACACAAGAAGGGCTTTTTACTGAACAGTTTGATCTGTCTCCGCCAATACAACAATAATGACAGGAGAAGATTGGTGGAGATTATTGATGTCCTTAATGTTAGTTAATTGCTGAAGTAGCTGTTGCCACATTACAAACAAGTTGAGTTTAGCTAATCAAATCATAACAGAAAACATAGCCTAGTAAAAACGCACACCATCTAGGCATAGGCCTAATGTTACATTCATTAATAAACCGTGAATTTGATCTGATATTTGCTACTGACGTTTCAACCCTAGGACCACCCCCAATATGCCCACAAGCTGGGAAATTGTGACAGCGAATTGACGCAGCGTGTGAGTTGGCACGCTGTGGAATGTGTTAATATTTTCGGATAATAGAGTTTAGTGGTCCTTAAAGGTTGGGTAGGCAGTTTTCTTTTGGCATCATTGGGCAAAAATGCCATAATAACTGTGCAGCATATTGTAATTCAAGTGGTCTGAGAGCAGACCTCTACTTCAGCGCCCCCCCACCCCCGGCTCTGTTTTCAGGCTTCAGAAAATCTAGCCCGTGACGGTAGACTTTAGCCAATCACAGGTTATTTCAGAGAGACAGTGCGTTCGTATTGGCTAAGCTACAAGAGCAGATGTGTGTTCACGTCCCTTCAGATGGTGAAAGTCTGATTCAGTGGCGGAAAATCCTGCTGAAAATCCTGAAACTTAAATTTCCAACACCTCCTTTGCCTACAGCGGTGTATAGTACAAAACAACACGTCCCGGCTCCACTTCAGGCTCATTATGTTCAATGCAATGGCGCTCATAACGGCGAGTGGCAAAGAGGCATGATGACAAACAGTGGGGAATAACTTTTGACGGGGGACAGTGGTGTGTGTGGTGTACTAGCCTCTGTTCCCGCTGCTGGACGGCGTTGCAGCTGCCTCTGAAGCCTGGGGCGCTCTGCTCTGCGGCCGTGAAGCGCTGGAGGGGCGTCTTTGAGAAAACAAGTCGCGGCAGGAGGGGCCACGGTCTCGGTGAGGCTCACGCCGTGGAGAGCGAGCCCTACGAGGGATACGTTTCGCAGGGGAACCGGCTCCTCCTGCTGCTGGTCGAAGTTGTGGGTTTGGTGGGAGGGGCTTAGCGGAGTGATACGAGGCAGCAGAGAGAGAGGTGGAAGGTTTTGCCTAGGTTGCACAGATTTTGCCTACCCCAGCTTTAAGATATCTGAGCATCCTTTTGATATATATGTTCTATCTCTCTGACTATGCAGTTAGCTAAATAGCAGACTTTCCATAAAGACAAAGAGGGTACCCCCTTTGATAAAGAGGAGGGGCCTACCTCTACCTTTGAGCTATTCCGCATCATTTCTACGTCTTTGCTGAACTTCGTTGTAGCGAGTTTATTGTGTTTGGGGAGAATTTAGATTAGCTAAAATGGAAGGTCAACTTTGCATCTTACCAAACACTGCAGTGTAATAAGTGCTGAGCAATGATGTGAAAGTACAACCAACCCGTGTCATGCACAGTGTTGAGCCCATCAAACTGTATTTCTACAAACTACGCAATGAAAGCTATTTTTGTGGTGGTTCCCCACTTGTATATTTTGACTTGTTTGTCCTGGCAGTGTGTTTAAAAGAGCTTCCAGTCCAGTGATGCAGAAATGCCATAAAAATCATGTTTGAAAAAAAGAAGGTGTTGACCTTGAGGCTTGATACTGGCTGCTGTCCTCAGAGGACTGTCTGGGTTCTCACTGTGCCTGCATGCTGTGTGTGTGTGTGTGTGTGTGTTTATGGGAGTGTCTGAGAGAGAGAAAGAGAACAAGAGCAAAAAGTAAAGGGGCCCTACCAGAACAAACGTTTTACATGCATTGCAAAGCACCTCATGCATCCAGAATCTGACATTTACAGTGAGACTATGTGCCTTTGTGGCTATATGTATGTATGTACATGTAGCTTCTATGAAACATTAGTGCTGGTGTTTTGTTGACAGTGCTAGTGTCTCTGAAATTTAAGACTACATTTCCCATAAACTAGCACTAAATTATTTGAGTAAAATATCTAATTGCAATTTTTGGACCAATATTACGATTGTGACATAAATTGAATTGATTAAATTTAACACCAGACCTTTATTGGTTGTCTACAAAGTATTCAACAAGAGAAGTTTGTATAATCAAATTTATTTCTGCCGAAAAGAAAAACAGATGGAAAGCCCCTTGAGGCAAATTGGGAGTTAGCTTAACTTTTTAGCTTTAACTTAACTAGTCTGAGCTAGTTAAAAATGACAAAGTTTGCTTATATTTGAGATATTACATTAGCGTCCATACTTCCATACTAGTATCGCTAGTCAATAGTTTTCAAAAATAGTTGTGACATTGAAATTGCCCTTATATGTATTGATAACAGCCTCTGATGATACTGTTTGCAGCTCTACACTTTAGCTGCTTTAGCTAACGTTAGCTGCTCAGAAGGACAGGAGGAGTTTATAAGTTTAACTGGAAGGTTTTGCATACTGTTCACTATCTGCCAGCTGTCTGACATTCACTCATCTGGACAATTAACTGCTAACCCCTCTGAACAGTAATAGACTCTCTCCGCTCTCTACTGTGCCTCAGTATGATACACAGGTGTTTCTTATTAAAGAAAACCCATATAAACCCATATAACCCAGGCCATATTAACCACACTTCAGCTAAGAATTTTCATTTTGGAGTTTGGCCAACTCACTGAATTAATATTAAATCTAGAGTATGTACCTTTTGAAAGAAGGCTTAGAAATTAAAAGTTAAACTCATAAGCAATAAATCACTAATTTGCTAAATTCAGTACACTCTGGTTTTACGGCTACAGCCTTATGTGTTCTGGTATGAGCAGCAACTTATGGTGACTAATGTTAGCAAACTTTAGATAGACATTGCTGTGTGACTGAAGTTACTGTGTCAGTTTGTTGACTTTATGATGACCGCATAAATGTTAAATATCATGGAAGAAAACTTTATATCAATATGTTCGGACTGAAATGTTTTTAGATACATTAACATCTTGCATGCAGAGCAAGTGTCATGACCAGAGGTATCAACTGGCAGCTGAAGAGTAATCAACAAGGAGGAAAACTAGACAGAGAAATGACTCTGTCTAGAATGACTCTGCAGTTATTGTGTCTGGTGTTTGTTTGCATGGTTTCAGCTGAAATTCAACAATTCACGGATGTCTTAACCTTAATAGACCCAAAAATAGATACAGCCATAAAGGAATGCTTGCTCTCACAAACACACTCACACTCGATCCAGTGTGCCTAAACTCACAGTTAATGCACACTTGTTAATTATTCATTATATCCACCATTACACTGACATTGGCCCAGTGCCAAAAATATGTGTCCTCTCTTCCCCTGAACACGTTTGATAAAAAACAGGTGTTCAGCTTGAGTCTAAACCACTGCATCTCTTTATAACAGTCACATCGTTTCAGGTATACAATAACCAATCATGTTCCAAGTGTATGTTCCAATATGAGTTAGTAATGTATGATATGTCTCTGTTCAAATTCAGTCTTTTCGTTGTAGGCTACACTATCTATCTTTCCCCCTTGAATTCCAGGACCATGGAGAGATACATACTTTATAATACTTGCTATGTAGGGACTTAAGGGCTTAATAAAAAAAAAAGAATGAATTAAAAATGATGTAATATGGTCCTGGGTCTCTAAAGACCTGAGGTATGTGCTTAAGGGTTAAGGCTTAAAGGATGTCAATGCTTCTCCCACCACTGATGATGCAGAGGTGCACACAATAAAACCACCACTGCACAATTTCATGAACTCCATAACAAAAGCTTTTTTATTCATAGCACTGCTTAGTTTTTGTTGGCAGGCTTTCATTTAATTCTATAGTCTTTTTTACATAAATAAGGACTTGAAGATCACAACAGCTGAATGTGCTAAATGAGTGATCACCCGTGAAACAACAGTATAAGTAGTGCTTAGCTTAATTTGATCATGTAATGGCCCCTGAGGAAGGAAGTGGACTTGTATTATTTAGTTGAAAACATACTTTTATTGTTATTGTTAATAGTTTATGATATATAGCAGGTTTTATATCTGTGCTGCATAATAGGATTTCATGGAGCCAGCAGTGCAAATCTTCCCTTTACTTTAGTCAATGGATTATATCATCCTTTTGATTTCTTTTATTATACAGCAGCACTTAGGTACCTAAGGAACTCCACTCCTCCTCCTTTAATGGTAATGTCAAACATGTATTTTATTTATAGTATTTGTCAATAGTGTATGTGAGAGAGTGTGTCTTGGTATGTGTGCCTCGGTGGGTGGCGCACATGCATTGATCCTTTAAGACACGTCCCGCCGACAGCAAGCGTTGCCTAGGTAACCGCAGATGATGTCGTCCTCTCCTTGTGTAACCATGGTGATAGTCCCTTCAGCGACGTGTTGTGTCTGCTTGCCTCACTGTCAAAAGATGTACGCACACACACACACACGCAGATTACACACAAACAGGCTGGAGAGGCTGGTTTTGGGAAGTGGTACCTGTCTGATGGTTAAACAGTTGACAGAGCAGAGAGACAGACAGACAGACAGACAGACAGATTCAGGTGCAGTTTTCAGCCTGTCTCACTATGTGGAGAGCTTTAAAAGAAAGCCTGCAGGATGCTGTATGTGTTTGTCAGAAACATGTATGTCATTCACCCTCGGCCTGGGTTTCAATCTTTAATTTATTTCAGAGATGACATAGCTGGAAATGTATGTAGTAAGCAATCTGGGCAATGAAAAGCTTGGAGCACAACATGCAACATTAAAAAGGCGTCTACTGTTTGTACAGTGGGCAACATGGTATATGGGAAATTTGATCTAACAGGAAAATGAATGTTCCGTTCAGGAGAATAATTAGATGTGCTGCCTGTTCTGACAGAATAATGAGCTAGTCCATGATGTTTCTGTGTGTGGATTGGCAATGATGTTAATAATTCTCTTTATCTCCTTTAGGTCCAGGGATGATGTCATCAATGATGTCATCAGGGGGACGCCAAGACCCACCTGGACAGCCTGCTTTCAGCTCTGACTACCTGTCTGGTGAGGGGGGAGGGAGTGCTAGTTATTTATCACACGGTTTTTATTTTGCTGAGGCCCAGGGGGGGCTGTAGTGCCCCCTGTAGGTCAATCCCAAAATAACACTTCCCAGTTATGACACTTTTGGGCACAGCTTTCCATGTCTTTAATGAATATTCACAAGTAAAAGTTTAAAATGTTTGCAAGGACCTAGAAAATAGTTGTATACTCAAATCACACCCTTGTGAGACTAGTAAAGTGGTCTCCTTTTACATTTACATGACCTTTTAAATACAAAAACTACAGACCCACAACATAAGGACATCATATTCTTCATGCGGTCACTATGAATACCAAAACAAGCTATGTTTTCTTACATAATCCTCAACACAAACATATTGAACACCAAGTGTTGTTTCAATTTTAAGAAAAGTATTGAAAAGAAATAAATCAGTTATTGTTAACATCTACTATAATTACATAAATATATACAGCAAATCACATAAACAAAAGAGGGTCTGTAGGGAAACCTGTTGAGTGGCAGTAGTATGCCAAGGCTGTGTCTACAGTGTTAGAAATTAAAGAAGAGGAAGAAGATACATGTCTCCATCAACCTTCGTTGCATTACCTCTTTGTTGCTATGCCAAAATCTGCTCATAGGCCTTTTTGACTTGTCATAGTAGGAAAAGCACAGGTGTTACCAATAACATTAATTATGGCTCCGTTCTGTTCAAGTGTCCCAGTAAGTAGCTAAATGGTTTTCAGTCGTCATTCATTTTACCTGTGCTTTTCCTACTGTGATTTTTGGTGTTTCCATTTAACATTACATACTGCATGCACACATTTAAAATGCAACATGAACAGGTGATTGGTCTACTAGGATTCTGCTGAATATTTCCAAAGTCTACATTTGCTTTGGCCCTTTGTTTTTATGTTCTTTCCCACTGGTTCGTTTCACTCTGCTCCTCATCTCTCCTGGTCATTCACCTCTTTGTTTCACACCTCCCACTCATTTTGACTCTCTCTCTGGCTCTCTGCCCCTACTCTCCTCTCCGATTCTCCTATTGTTCCTCTCTCTCTCTCTCTCTCTCTCTCTCTCTCTCTCTCTCTCTCTCTCTCTCTCTCTATCTGTATGTCTCTCTCTCAGGTCCTATGATGGGTGGGAGAACAGATCAGTGGAACCTGAACAAGACAAAGGACAGCAGCATGCCTGACTCATTTCTAGGTCCACTTTACTTTTTCACCTCCTGTGCCCTTTTTACCTCTGACTACAAACTACTGAATGTGAAAAGCTATGAACTTTTGGCTGAAATTGGTGGTTCAAATTTGACTCAAAGATGAATTTAATTTGGTGTGGTGATGATTTAGAATTTTACTTTTTAGCTGTAGATGTTTTGTTATGTTACGTGCTCGTAAAAAAGTTAATTATCTAGTGACATACAAGTCAAGCTGCTGTTTTTACGATATCAATATATATCACAATATGGCAAATGTATGCAAAATCAAAACATTTTGTGTAAATACTAAAAAACGAATTAAAAACTAATTTTGTTTTTAATGACAATTTTCTTAGAGTCATTAATCTGCAATAATAGGATTTGGTAAATTATAACACAAAATAATATACGTTAATATTAAACTATCACCCAGCCCTGTCTGTCTGTTATCTTCATTCCTTCACACAGCTGCAGTGATTTTTTTTTTTACTTTCATGCATGCCAATTTTATTTTAATTTTATCATATGCACCACATTTACATCTCAAAGACAATTTCCAGTTTCTATAGACGGGTTTCTGAGCAGTGTCATCAGTGAGATGTGCGTGCATGAAGGAGGTAGAAAACAAACCATAATGACTGAGAGTTTATGGAGAGATCAACATAAAAAGTTGTTTTTGTGCCTTTAACTGCACAAATCACAAAAGAAAAGGGTGGAAAATGTTCATTATCTCAAGAAGGATACCTCCCGGTTAGGAACACAGAACAAGCTACTAGCTCTAGTGGGGTGGTCAGTCATGGATTATACTTGGTGCAAAGTACTGGAAGGTGGTGGATAGGTTTGCACAGAACCTGGTGAGGAAGAAACACTTGTTTTAAGGTAAAACAGCTCACTGTTACTGTGTTTATGGCTGTTAAATTAGCTGTGTGGAACTTTGTTGTGTGTTGTGTTTCCTACTTGTAATATTTCAGAGAAAAACAAACAGGCATGTGTCTTTTTAAAATCCTGTATTGACTTTGTTATGAGAGAAATTTAGCTGGTTTGGGACAGTTGGTTCCTCACTACCTGTAGAGGTAACTTTGTGTGTAGTCACGGTTAGCATTATCATTGTTACTAGCTGCCGTTTCTCTCATGCGTCATGTTAGATAGCTGACAGGCTAAGACAGGTGTGTGGACAAGTGCCGCATACAAATGTACTTTTAAACAGGTATTTTGACTAGTTTCCAGCAAGTTGCTTAATTTCAAATTACTGAAAATGTCCATACATAAGCAATCATGACATTGTACCCCCCCACCCCCCGTAGCATGCGCATCTGGATTGTTTGTAAATGGGAAACCAGTTGAAACCACTATGTGAAGAATGTTTGTGATTATAGAATGTTTTAAATATATTATATTATATTCTGATGGCATTCATTATAATTGATAGAAAAATAATATATAATTATAACACTTCATTACTTTACCTGATTTTTTTTTATACTTAAAGCAGGCCAACCTGGTTATGGTTAGGTGATACTAAATAATGCTATTACTTGGTCTCACCACTATTATTACAGCTTCCTTACAGTATGTGTTCTGTCTCTCCATCAGGCTTCTCTCAGTCTGGGATGGGAGGGACCATGGGGTCCAGCCTGCCACCGTTCCAGACCACTATGAGCCCCAATCTGGGTCAGACTGGGATGGGTTCAGCTATGGACACCCAGAAGAGTTTGGGCGTGTTTGGTGTGGAAAACAAAACCACCAGTAACACCAGTGGAAGCAGTCCGCTTAAAACCAGTGATGTGTTTTCTTCTGGTGGGCCGGGAATCCACTCTATGGATCATTCTACAGGTATCAGAAAGTGGGTTGGTTGCATGTGTTACCGTATGCTGGGGCAGCAGGGGAGGGTGGAGTCAGGAGAGTGAGGAGAGAGGAGGAAGTTACTGTATATGTAGTGTGGCTTTGGGATTCCTAAACTTTTCTAGACAAAATCTCAGCTGAATAAGTTCACTTGACACTCGGAATACTGAAATACCGAGCAGGTGTTTTCATGTATGTTTTAGGGAGGGTTGGTTGGATTTGTCACACAGTTATGAAGAAGGTTGGAGCTAGAGCCCTGGCCCAAATTGAAAAATCAAAATCCTGGTCATATCTTTAATGTAATTTAAGAAAACCTAAAATGTTATGCTAATCTTGTTTTAGCCTACTGTAGAAAGTTGCAATCAGTTTCTGTAGCTGGGGCGGGTGGTGACAGGAGAAGAGTAGCAGCCTGATCACACAGGACATGCTTTCAGCAGCAGAGGGCAGCCTTTTTTAGTTGTTTTCAAGGTGGAACAGTTCCAGCTCTGCTTTTACTTCGCTGGTTGCCTCATGGCTTCACGCTTTGTGCACTTTGCTATTCTCTTTTTCTGCTGACAAACTGGATCAACAGACAGATGGGACTCATGCAGTGACCCTTTTAAATAATAAACACAGGACAGCCCATAGTTTTATGTCTTCAGTATTTACTGCAGTCTGATGAGAAAAAAGGCAATAAATAGGCAACCTAGTGCTCCCGGTGAAATTTCTAGTTGCCTTTCATCATGAATTGTTAATGTTTATAATAATCAATAGCTGCTTGAGTGAATAACAGCAGAACATTTGCTGATTACGTGGTTGCCGAGCAACAAAAACACAAACCCACAGGAGGATTTAACAAAGACAGGGCAGCACACCATGCCTTCTTCTTCCTGTGTAATTGTGCCCAAAAGCCACATTTCAGATTCTGTAATAGAGACATGCATGCAGTGCTGCAAATAGCTATTTCATCACCTGAACATAATTTCACATTCAGTCAGACCGTTAGTCCTTAGTCGTTAGTAAAAGCTTCAGGTGAGAGAAACAATAAAGATTTTAACGACAGGACTCCAAAGCCCTTAACTGAACTTTAAAAATGACTCAGTATCTGAGTTTCAGTGGTGCAGGACTTATTAAACATTTATCCAGCTCTTCTTCAGGGTTTTATTTGTTATCTCTTCTCCCCTCTGTTTTGTTAGTGTACTAAAGATAACCCTGCTAGCTTAAAGGCTGCTAGCGGTACAGGCTGGTTGTTATGTAACAGTTACTATTCTAGTTCAGTCGTTGTTGGAGCAGTTATGATACATCAGTGACACAGATGACAATACACTGCTGGAAATTTCAGCAGACTTCTTCTAGAAATCAGGGATGGATTGAAGAAGGATTGTCTGTTACCCCAAATGATTTGTTACCCAACAATAGCAGCCATTAATGGCTGCCACACATTACACTCCTTAAAATGAAAATTGTAGTTATATTTGTTTGACCATAAAAATAACTTTATACTACCCATTATATTTTCCGGGAAGAGACTGTACTGATGTAACCACATGCTGCTATTTTAAAATTCTGTGTTTAGCTAACCACTCCATCACACAAAATACCTGTAGTCATTCTGTAAATGGCATAATCCTGTTACATAAATTAGATGACTACAATGAAGATTAAAATATAAGCTTTAGATAAGCAAACCCAATCTTTGATCTTACTACTACTATAAACGCTGTGTATAATATGCAACCAACAGCCTGTTACCAATCTGTCTATATTAGTGCAGTCTTTCATATATAGATGGGTTTCCGAGCAGCAGCATTTGTGAGATGTTTGCACAGGAGAGGGGTAGAAAACAAACCAGAATGACTGAGAGCTTATGTAGTAGATCAACATGAAACTCTGTTTTTGTGCCTTAAACTGCACAATTCACGAAAGTGATGAGTGGAAAATGTTCATTATCTCAAGAGGGAAATCTCCTGGTTAGCAAAGAGTGCTAGTGTTAGCTCAGAATTAGCTGTTAGCTCCAGCTATCTGTCAGGGCCCAGGATCTTATATGGTGCAGAGTACTGGAAGGTGGTGGATAGTTTTGCTCAGAACCTGTTGAGGATGTAATTAGTAATTATGAATCATAGCCAGAATGAGGGAGTACAGGTGTTACTAATAACATTAATGATGGCTCTGTTCTATTCAAGTGTCCCAGTAAGCCATGAGGAGAGCCAGCATGCACAGTACTAGGCTTCCTATTACACTCATCCCAATAGTAATGCCAATGATATTGAAGTCCTTTGCTAGTGTCTTTGCTTTTGCACATCCTATGAGCAATCTCATGTAAAATCTGGGCAAACACGCTACGACGGCCCAAAACATTTCCATTAGGAGAAACGTGCTGCAGCTATAGAAACAATGCAAAAACACATACAAAAAGCCAAAACAAACGGAAACGTGCTGCAAATGAAAAATCCTGCTGCAGAAAGCCAAAACAAGCACATTAACAGCAAACAAGCTGCAAATACAGAAACAATGCAAAATCAAAAACACACAAAACCCGAAAACAAATGCAACAGAAAAACGCTGCATATCCAGTCAATAAAATGCAAGAGGACCTAGAGTCCTGGAGAACTTCCGTTGCTGATTTTGCAATGTTTCTGTATTTGCAGCTTGTTTGCTGTTAATGTATTTGTTTTGGTTTTTCATACATGTTTTTGACTTTGCATCGTTTCTGAAGCTGCAGCATGTTTCTCCTAATGGAAATATTTTGGGCCGTTGTAGTGCATTTGCCCTCGTTGGCCTATTTATAAATGTTAATAACTGTCATTAATAATCCATATTGTCACACCCCTACATTTTTTGTGACCCTGGTGCATTTAAATTGATGTGTAAGACGTACAGTATAGGGACGAGGGTGTTTTCATCTATCTGTGCAGGTCTCAGTGGACTTCAGTGAGATGAAACCCCCTTGCATGAAATTTCAGATTAACTCTCACACACACTGCACTTTTGCATAGGCAATGTATTTGAGGCAGCCAGCACTCCAACATATTTCTCTTGGCAGTTTGCCAGACTCCAGATTAAGATGTACTCCCATTAAATACCTTTTCACATTAAATATAGATGATAATGCCCTGGCCTCATCTCCTCTTCGAGCTGTTTATAGCTGGGGAGGCATTGGAGGCCAAAGGGAGAAAATAGCTACTTCAGTCAATTTCGAAATACAAGGAAAGGTGCCAGATTTAGAGGGGAATGCACCTTTTTCTGGATTCACATTAATATCCAGTGATGTAAGACAGACTGAGAGGAAAAGAGGAGATGGGAGGATGAAACCTGAGATAGAGGAATACTAATTTAGACAGGAAGAGGACATGATGAGCAGACTGAAAGGGGTGTATAGGTCAGAGAGCTTTATCTATTTCTCTATCTGTCGGTTTCTATCTGTCTGTTCATCTTTCTGTCTCTCGTTCTCTTTGAGCTGAGAAAGTGCTTGCCAGAAATAAATGAGAAATATGGCGAAAGAGGAGAAGGCCAAACCTAACTGGGATGACTTCCTCCCCAAACAAGAGAAGACAGTGGGAACAGACAAATGAAGGGATCATTTCAGTGCAAGCTGAACTTCTTTGGTTGTTTGTTGAAGCTTGCATGTGCACAGTTTGTCATTGTTTTGTGATTCTGTCACATTCCATATGTTTAATGTGTCATTTTGGATCATTTTAGTATTTCTGCATGTGTGACAATGAGCCATGTATTACCATGATTCTTCAGACATGCATGCATTTATTTTTAATCATACATGCTAGACCCATATTTGAAATGTGCTTGATTAATTTACCTTGCTAAGTTCCTTCAGAGCTCTATTGCTCCCAGTGTGTTTTGCTCTGTTGTGTGTGACTGCTCCCTACACAAGACCAGCTCTGCCTGCTGGATGATGATGATGATGATGATGATGTTTAAAAGAGGTGAATCAAACTTATTTTTTCAGAAAGAGAGAATCACACAATATATTCATTGTCTGAAAAATGCTATCTTAAATCACAGTCCATTCCATAATTGAAAATATGACATGACCAGACAATGGATCAGCTTTTATTTCCTCCCATTTTACTGTATTCACTGGGATTAATATAGAATGATCTTAAAACAGTGTTAGACCTCCATTAAAGATATAAAATGTAGATGTACAGTAGATCTCCAATCATAGTGAGCTTTGGTCCTACAAAGTTACCATAACAATTTGGCAAATTCGAATAAAAACACTGTTTTATATGAAATGTAAATTAACAATTCAAACCAGTTCCACCCTGGCACAGATGATTCACAGCCATGTTGCAACTGTGACACAACCAAGCAGATAAATCAGAGCAAATTCTTATCACCGATGCCCAGTGCTGAACCGTTATGTTGCTGTAAAACAGCACCTCTAAATATCTGTCTTAATATAAATGAATTACATTAGCCTTTACTGAACCATAGAAAGTATGTAACAGGTGAGTAAAGTACAGGTTGAATGTATTTATAAAAGCAGGCACCATCACATACATCACATGTTATGGAAACATTCAAAAGGTTGTGCCAAAAGGAGCCTAAAAGCAGTCAGACTATGGTTACTATGGCTGGAAACACAGAGAAGAAAACTAACTTTTTTTGCATATTGTATGAACAAGCAGCATATGCAACAATGCAAAGGCCAGGGCAAGGGTCATTGCTAATCTGTACAAACCATGTCATCCAAGTGCAGTGCTAATACATGTTGCAGTATCATATGTTATACATAAAACGCAAATATTGCTAAATGCAGTACTTCCATCATAATATCTACTATCATAGTACTATCTTTCGGTTGCTTCCCCCACCCGGTCTCATCAGGTCTCAGTAGGTGCAACAATGAAAGTTGTCAAGTTTAGATGGTGACCTCAGAAAGTAATGGAAATGCCTCTCTTCCTCCAAGTCCCACAATGACACTAGCAGAGATTATCTTTCTCCATCTTGATATGCAACTTTATTTAACAATGCATGTACACCACAACCGTCTTTTCAGTCTTGTCTTATGTCTTTAAGAGAAGAATTCTGTAGGATTATAAGACACCCCTCCCTGGATCACTACCTCCACAGTAGTGATTTTGCTTCATCCTTCAGGATGAGCGATATACTGCAGTATTTTCTAAGTTGGGGGGGGGGGGCTCTGGGTAGTCAGGTAATGGGCATGCATTATGTATGTCTTAAGCACAGAGGTTGCCTTTGCGTTATTCTACTCATGACTTGAATTAAAATATTTTCCCAGAGTCAGACAAACTTGTAGAAGCTTTTTATCTCTTCAAGCAAAACAAAGCTACCTTGAGTGGGAGTTCAGCCTACCTTTGCTCAATTAATGGTTGTCTGTGTGACATCACTTTTGGCAAATTATCAGACTTTGCGCAGCTCCCTCTGGAGCCACAAAAAGGCTTTATACAACTTTTTCACATATGCAGTAGCACTACCCAAGACCTGAAAACAGATGTGATCTGTAAAATATGTGGAATTCCTCTTTAAAAATAAGGAAATCTCAAACTTTCAACTACCTCATGTTTGTTGTATCCATGAGTTTGACTGACTTTGTGTAAGAAGGAACAACTAATTCTGTGGTAGCCTATCCCTACAAAAACTGTGCATCACAAACCAATAATCCTAAATAACTTTAGTTATTGGTAATTCTACAAGCTCCCCTTCTTCAAAATATCACTGGTATGGACCTTGCACTTTAATGAGACCAGTCATTACACTCATCTATTGCCATGAAACAGTAAACAATTTAGACATGAAGTAGTGAAACCACCTATGGTAACCACAATCTGATGGCTTTTTGGCAGGTGATTCTCTGACACAGTATGTGATTGGTTCCTCCTCTTATAAAACCCTCCCCCCCGGCAGCTCCCGTCCTCTCTCCCAGTGGCTCAATGGACGACAGCAGTCCCAGTTCCTCCACCTCCGAACCCCTCAGCCCAGAGAGAGTGGGGCCGGGGGGCGAGGCTGGCAAGCAACAGCAGAGACGGAAGAAGAAGAAGAGGAAGGACCGCGCTGAAGTCTACAATTTCTTGGATAGCCAGGAGAATAACATCGGCCAACCAGACAAGCATGGGATGCAGGATAAGGGTGGATGGGAGGCAGAGGAAGACATAGACGAGGAGGAGAACCGGGAGTGGGAGATCAGAGAGAGTGGAGGAGGGGGTAGAGTGAAAAGCAGGAAGTCTAAGAGTCGGGCAAGACTTCCAGAGGAGTGGGGAGCGCCCCAACAGCCCATCTCTCCCACACTGACTACAGTCGCTACTACCTGGGCTGCAACTGGTCCTTCTGACTCCAAAGCTCCAAACTCCAGCTCAAGCCCTGTTTTGCCATCTGCCCCTGCAAAAATACCCACAAGTTTCACCAACTGTTCGCATGCTAGCCTTGTAACAGATTCATCTCCACGTTCCTACGAGCCCATGTGTGTGGACGATTTCCCGATGTCTGCTAAAGGTGGTCAAAAAGCAAACGAAGACAACGTTTTGACCAGCAAACCTGAACCTAACATTAGCTTAGCGGCTAGTGATGCCACCAAGAGTAGTTTAGCTGGGGATGTTAGCGGTAGTCTAGCATTGATGGCAGGGGATAATCTGAGCCCAGTCTCCCAGACCTTCTCTTTCCTGGATTCAGTCCTCCAGACCCCTCCAGGCTCCACTCCTGACTCACAGACCACCACCCCTATAACCAACACACCCTCCCTTGCTACTGCTCCCCTGACAAAGTCCACCCCAACAGAAACCGCCATCCCTGCTTCACAAGCCACTTCTGTTTTCAATCCCTCCAAGACTCCAGACCTTCCTACTACTTCCACTTTGTCCACAAACCCGTCACCCTTAGCTGCCGCAGACACCCATCCACCAGCAACTGCAGTCGGATCAGCCCTCAACGTTGATGCCAAGCCTTTCGTCCCCTCAGCCACACTCATATCCTCCACAGCCACACCCAGTAAGACTGCAGCCACTTCTGTTGTTAGTACAGCAGCAGCAGCCTACACAGGAACCAGTGCTACTGCGTCCACTACCACCTCAGCCACAGCCCTTAGTTCCTCAGCTTCTCCCTGTAAGAATGCAGCCACTCCAACATCATCATCAGGCACTTCCCCCCAAAATCTAGTCACGCCCGTTAGCTCAGTAACAGCCACTCCCCCTTCTTCCGTCACCCCAGCAGCCCCCCCCTCTCTCCCTGCACACTCAGAGCACCAGGAGTCCTCGTCGCCACAGCTCCCCCCACTGGAAGGTTGGTGAACTACAGCGAAGATTATGAATAACATGGGGCGAATTTGATCAAAATGATTGTAGGCTAGGATAGCAGGAAGTAGCTACTATTTGTCTTCCTGTATGCATGGCTCTTTGTCTGTGGATCGAGCACCAGGCCTGCTTGGTGCTTAATCCTTTCCTCTATGTATTTGTAATAACCAGGGCCCGACAGATAAATGTAGAACAGCTTATGTTTTAATCAGTTTTTAAGATATCTACAATAGATCTGCACACAAATCTGCTCTTTCTTATTATTATTTATCATTATATTTTTAAGAAATATGGTTTTATCTCAAAAACTTACCAGAGAAAGATTTGTGTTCAGATATATCGCTCTTCCCAACTGTTGGCATGAGTATGGGACACAAATGTACTGTGCTGGTCGGGCCCTATATTAACAAAACTACAAGGGCAAAGTGATAAGTTGTCTGATTTGATTCCCCTCTGCCTGCCTCTGTGTATCTGTTACCATGATCATAACAATCGTATTACTTGACCTGCTGCTTCTGATAGCTCCACTATCTATGCTTGCTCCACTGTCTACAGTTTCACCTGATTGTCAGCTGCCTGTGTAACCTCCCACTATCTTCTCTCTGTCTATAGAAACACACACATAACATGGGTCCTTGCATGGCAATAATTGCATTGCATTATTGACTTTAGCTTTATAAAGTCAATAATCTTATAGTTTATCAACTGAACAGAGCCAGATTTATGTAGTAGTAGAAAAATTAAAAGTAGACATGGCTGTGACTAAGACAAGATGTTGAGAATTGGTTTACTGATAATGTAAAATATGGTTTAGGTTGGTAAGGCACAACCTGCAATTATCCAAATTGTCTTGATGCCTCTTGGGCTTATTGTGTCTATAGTTTGTGTTTCTATTGCCCGTCTTTATAATGTATTTGACCGCATTTCTTCTGTAGAAGTAGAAATGCTAATTGTAAGAGACTGTAGGACATTCAGACTTAGGCAGCAAATCTGACACATGCTTCCCACTGAAGACCAAATTGGAGTATGCTAATATTTTTAAACTCAGTGTTCAAAACACTGCAGTCCGCTATCGTGTGAATTCTTAAGTATACAGTATTTGAACCCATTAGACAAGAGTTAGAGTTTGACAAAAATTCTCTTGACTCAAGGTCCCCTTACTAGATCTTTCCCCGCCAATATATGACAACCTGTCAGTGACCATAGTTCCATACTTAAGTCACATGATGACAACTGAACCAAACTCCATACAATGACAAAGGCCACAAGATGTGGCTGAAAGTTCCAGAAAACACCTAATAAGGGGACTTTGAGTTAGGTTGTTTTTGTCAAACTGAAAAAACACTCAGTGGCCACTTTATTAGGTACACCTGTACAATCTTTTGCAATTATAAACAACAGCTCTACCATAAATTCCAGCTTTATGAAGTTTATGGTGTTCAGATATTAGAAACACTTCTGAATATAATGTAGTCCAGTACAACACCATCACTGACTATGACCTGGTAAATCTGCACAACAGTTGTATTGGATTGCATTAGATTGTACACGTGTACCTAATAAAGTGGCCACTGAGTGAATTTCAAGGTGAAGAATAAAACTTAAAGCTCATAGAGTTACAGTATCTAAAATGAGATTCATTGCTTTTTAACCACTTGTGACCTTGATCCTGCAATGCAAAGATCCTGTGCAGTTCATAGTTTTAAAAAATCTATGTTTGCATTCAAATTCTAATCCTAGTCCTAAATGAAAAATAAAATCACCATCAAATATCAGGGTTTCCCCCAGTTATAACAGCAGAATGACAGAACTGCAGACTCTTGACATTGAGCAAGTCTAAAAACGTTATGTGTACCCCATGACTGTAACAACCATGTAGTAAGCAACAATCTAATGTCCAGTGCCTAAGCCAGCTGTCCTTTTGGCCTGCCTGACCTTTTGTACACTGGGGGAAACCCTGAGATGACCTCATTCTAATGCTTCTTCCTCCTGATAATGCTGGGTTTCAATCCTGAGTACTTTGTCTCTGGCTACATCCCACAGTCTGCTGAACGAAGCTTTATTTTCCAGTGTGATTCTCTCTATGCGTCTCCTCAGCCCTTTCTCGCTACTAAAACCTGACCCAATATTTGACACTGTTTGTGAAATGTGTGTTCACTGCTCTTGATCAGTTAACTGAATCTGACTGTAGCTCTTGCTTCCAAATTCTGACACCACAGGCCTTTATTCTGACATAGTAGCATTCAATAACACAGTGTTTTCTTTCACACTGGCCTTCCAGCTGTAACAGTGACAAATCTCTAAAACATCCTGTAACTTCCAGAAAGTTTGGAAGCACATTCATGATTTACATTTTTTATTAGAAGTTCTAACGCTGAGACATTGTTAGGGTTGATGTCGGAGAACTGTTTGTAATGCAGTGAAGCTGATTCTGAACTGACTGAACATTATCTTTTTTTTCTCTCCCCCTTCCCCTTTTTGTGTTTCACAATGCCACCAATCACGTGACCTTGGACAACAGGTAAGACAGGTTTCTCTTTTTCCGGTCTGCATAATATTTTATTGTCACATGGAACGTTGCAGGGGATGTTGGACACCCCTGACTCCACAGTGGTATTAATGTGATTGTGTGGGAGTATAGGATTTGCACAAAGAGTGAAACTGACTAAAATCAGGCATGAAATAGTTTTTGTTCTAAAAGAACAAGTGAAGAAAGATTTTTGGCACTGTCTAATGAATTGGTGTTAGACTATTTTCAGTTCAGGGATATGTGAGGCATTGTGTACTTGACAAATGAACACTATGTTCCAATGGCAAATGCACCCTTAACTACCACAAAGGAAATTCTATCTCATCTGTCTCAATAAGCAGAAAACACAGTGAATCTTTAGAGAAACCCTGTGGCTCTTCTTCTCTTCATCTCATAGCTTTAAGTCTGTGTGTCTTTGTGTTTATTGAAAGGATGTCTCTGCTGCAGAGGATAGCACCATCTACTTTGCTTATTCAGTCAGCACTAAGTTGTCCCAGGGTGAATATGTTGCTCTATAGCTGGTCCTCCCTCAGTGCTGGGCTTGACTGAGATCCAGTGCTGCTACAGCACAGTCACACAAACTTCATGGGATTTGAAAAATAGAGGTTATTAAGACGTTAGTGCAAACACTACAGTGTGTTATTTTTCAAACAGAGGTGCTGGCCCAGTAGAAATTGAGCTTTTAATATTCATTAGGATGTAAAGTGGTAATCACTAAGTTTTTGGTTCTTTCTTATAACCTTTTAAACTTGCTGCTCATTGCTTCCCAAAAATCTCAACATTGTGTTATTGATTGATTCAGGTCAAGTTTCTGTGGGTAACCATGGCACCTATCAATGTTAATGATATCTACCCTGTTCTTTGGTTCATCGCAAATATGACAAAACCATTAAACACATATTTCCATTTTGCTACAAAAGTTTGAGTCTGTAGCAGATGTGTGGCACCACCTTTAGAAACAGTTTCTCCACCTATGATTTTTTAACCTTTAGATTTAGTGATATTTCATTTGGAAAATCTTTGTCTAAGCTTTGGGAGTGCAGTCATGAATTTAGATCTACAGTAGAGTCTGATCTATTGGTTTAATACCTAAATCCACGTAATTACTCCTGCACACTGATCACCGTCATTCACACAAAAATGTTGTATGATATACACCAGCAGTAAGTGAGACAGCAGTTATGTAGTTATGCGCTCTGTTGCACTCATACAGTGCAGTTGTGTAAAGATATTCTTTCAGTCAATAGCAAAATCCAGCATGAAATGAAAAGTGGAGTTATTAGAATCCATAGCTGGCTGGATGTTTGATGTTCATAAACTGTAACTCCACTTTTCTTAAGGTTTCTCCACTGTAACTCAGTCTTTTTCTATGAAACAGTCGTTCTGCAGATGTGCTTTATATCAGGGCCATAGCCAGGATTTTAGAAATACTGAGATCATGGGTCCAAGTTTCCCAAACGCACTCTTTAGAAGATTTCAAATGTTTTCTTGTTACTTGGACTTTTTCATATTATTCAGTTAACTGTTAAATTATATTTTGTCAAATTTTATTTCCTATCATTTAATTCCCTACATGAAGTTCTAAGTAAGATAAGAGATAACTGCTGCCTTATCCACAATGTCAGGAATAAAGAGGTGGAGAAATACAGAATCCTTAATACTTACAGTACATCAATAAAAGACCCACCAAGTTTTTTCTTGTAGAATGTAAACTGCACCCAGGTGCTAAAACCCCCAAATTCACAGAAAAAATACATGACCTCAGTCTCCTCACTGGTAGCCATGCCACTGCTTTACATTGTAATGGATCTGGAGTAAACAAGTCATAGTTTCAGATTATCATAAGACCAGACATTGTCAGGGAATCATCAGGGAATTTACAGTATGGAGTGCTGGCTGTAGGAAAAATCACATCACTGTAGACTAGAACTTGTGATGCAATAAGTCTGGCATAACAGATACTGTATCTCTCACAGTTTTGCACCTAAATTGTATAATGTGTCACTTCATAGCATGTGAGTTCACTTGTAAGATTTCGCCCAAACAGTGCAGGTATAGTGCTTTTGTTGTCCAGTGAGACTGGGAATCAGTGAATGGACTATAGAGTTATTGACAGCTGACTGGTTCCTTGGTGTGAGGTTTGGTAGACATCTGCTCTGTCACTCTATTATTCTATCTGTGTCTATTTCTTCTGTCTTTACCTTGTCTGTCTCTATTTATAAACCTGCATTCTGCCCTCACATCTCCATATCTTCACTCAAATACAATATTGATGGCTGGGACTATTTTTACCATGTACGTGTGTGTGTGTGTGTGTGTGTGTGTGTATGCAGGTATGTCAGATGGTCATCATTCAGCCAGATAAACTGTGTGCATGTGTGTGAGAGAGACAGAGAAAGCATTCTTGTAGGCAAAGCAAAGCAGTAACCATCTTTTGCTAGAGAGAAATCTGGAATATAAACACACACACACACACACACACACACACACACAAGATGCAATGACCTGGTTTTGTCCTTTAAAGCAAGCCAGTGAGATTGAATCAAAGTGAATACTATAAATTGAGATAATCACTGGGGACCCACGTGTGTTGTGGTTGGCTGTCTAACATTGCAGATAGATATAATAAATTTGCAGTGTCGGTCGTAAAGGACTGGGGGGTGGTTGAGTCTCTGCCCTGCTCGTTGGCTCCATCAGGTGTCTGCTGGGAGGACTGCAGCTTTGACCACACACTACTGCAGGTGGAGCTCATCAGAGGCAAACGGCCTCTGATGACAAAGACAAATACCTGTGGAGCATTGGACAGACTGGCTCCTGGATCAGGAACGTCCCAAATCTGAATCCAGTATTTGGCTAGGCACATGTAATGTCTTTAAAGTATTAGTATTACTTCTTGAGTTTGTTCCTGTGAGGAAAAGGTAGCTGTAGTACATTAAAAACCACTTTTCTCTTGCTTTTATTAAAAATAAAATTACTAATACTGTTGAATAAGGCTGATTAGTCAATGTATCATCATTCAGTCATTTTCCAGTTCCAGCTGCTCAAATGTGAGGATCTGTCTTATCATTGTAAATTGAATATTGTTGGGTTTTGGACTGTTTGTCAGGCAAAACAAACAACGTAAAGACATCACCTTGGGCATTTTCCATAATCTTTTGGCATTTTATTGACCAAATTGTTAATCGAAAGTTATCAAGGGATATCATCAATCACTAAAAATGATTAGTAGTTGCTGCTGTACTGCTGAATATCGTCCAAAGCATACATTAGTATAATAGACTATGCTGTAGAGCTAGACTGATAAATTGGCCAGGCCGTTATATTGGCCGATATTAGCTTAGTGAATATGAATGTTTTTCCTTCTAAACAGGCATTTTTTTCCATTCATTTCAGTTCACTTTGAAAATAATCTTAGAGATACTTGTGCTTTCACTAGGTAATCATAACAGTGAATATGTCTTTTTATCAAAGCTACTGTACCCTTTCATTGTGTTGTAATGCTTTTATTAAGTAGTAGTATTAGTAGTAGTGTAGTGCAGCCTCCCATGAAAATCTTTAACATGGTGTGTTCATGTGCTGGGAGAGGTTTGGACATCTGAGATGTGAGTGACAACTGATGAACAGCATTGGATTCTCTAGCTATAATGTCAGAAAATCAAACCCAGAAGACACACAATCAGCAAACATGGATGTCGTGAAAAAGATCATGTGAAATTGCAGCACAGCAGAGATCATGGGACTGTAACAACTTTTTGTTGGTGGTCAACTCAATTTGGTGTGATGTGGTCCTTTAAGGTGCAGTCATGACATCTTGGACTTGGACAAATGTCTGACCTGCCTGAATAATAGGTTTATATGATTCTTCATCATCATAGCCACCGTCTCTTCATATTATTCTCTCCTTAGATTAGACTGCTCACTCGTCATGAGGGCTCATTTAATTTCCCTGCATGTGATGGATCTATAAGTTAGCTTCTCCCTGCATGATGCCAGAGCATGGTGGGTTAATGAAATCCTTTCTTACAGTCTCTTTTAAGGTGGAATTTTCCTCATGAGTGAGCCCAACACGAGCAATGCAAACTGTAGGATCTCAAATAGGACACCTTAATGACTAGGTTGAAGGTTGACATCTCTATCTGTCCATCTTTTACCTTCCTCATCCCATCTTTTGCACTATTCCCTTCAGGTCTGTCTATCTCCTCTGTTGTATAGTGAATTTTGGCCTTTTGCTCCTTCCCATCTGCTGTTGCTAAAATGCCTGAAAGTTCTTCTTACTCCTGCTTACGCATCATTGATACATAACATAAATTGCAATGCTGCCAGAGAAGCTGCCAGACCTGATGTTTTCTTGATTTTAACAACATTAGGTCAACACACTTTTTCTCTGATCCTTTTTCCAACTCTAATTCCTCTAATCAAATACTGTATTTTGGCCTTTTAAACACATTTCAGACCACAGAGAGACAGACAGATCAGATTAAAGCAAATGTACAAATGTAAAAAGTGGGCTAGTGGAGAGTTTTTAGAAATAGTTTTTTTCTGCTTGTCCTCCTTTTCTTGCTCCTTTCACCTCAATCTCTATCTTTATCACTGCTTCCACTCTTCTGTCTCGTTTATTCTTTTTTCTCTGTATCTACTTCATTTAATCTCCCTTTGCCCCCACTTCCCTACTTCCACCATGTTTTTTCCCCTTTCCTTCCTCCATCAATTCATCTGTTGCCTTTCATCATCTCTCATCTTTATCTATTCCCAGATTCATCTGTCTGCCTCCATCTGTCTTTCTCAGCCCCTCTGTCCACCTTCCTCCATCTCCCTGCTTCTACCCCTCTCTCTCTCTGTGCCCTTTCCTCTCCCTCTATCCTCCATCTCTGCCCTTTGTGTCTCCTCCATCCACGTCACGTCTTCCCCTCTCCTGCCCAGACTCCCTGTGTCGCTGCGGCATCGTTATAATCACTGCGATTGAGAGGGGAGGCGAGGGGGATGTGGGGATGTTGGGGGGGGGGGGGGGAGACATGGGAGGCGGTTGCCATGGAAACAAAGAGACTCTGCGAGATAGGGATGGAGGGATAGAGAAGGGGTGGACTGGGTGTGACAGTGAGGTCGAAGAGTAAAAATAGAAACGCTCTGACAAGATCCTCCTCCCTCCGTCTCTTCCTCCATCCACCACCACCACCCTCTCTCTCTCTCTGTCCAGCGCCATGGGCAACCAGCTGTAGCATCCTCTCTCTCTGTTTCCTCTACCTCCAGCTGATGTTCAACAATCTGTGACCTTCAAAAGGAGGACTTACAGTGACCTCTGTGATTTGTTTCCTGCGCAGAAAGCTGCAACAGTATCAGATTTAATTTGAGCTGTCGGCAGCTTTTTCTAAATATATGACTTGTTATTTTGTTCTCCTGCTTTTGAACTTTATTTGTCTTCCTTGTATTCCACAGAGTGTCTCAGTGGTCTCGCTTGTTAGTTGCCAGGTTGCCAAAGTTTTAGAGATTTTTACAGTTTCACTTGGGGAGCCATATTTAACAACCTCAAATTTATGTTCATTAAACTATTCAGACATGATTTGCATGAGACTCTTTAAAGCTACAGCAGTCCTTTCATAGGCAAAATACAGTCATGTACCATTAGCTTACTAATGAAAGAAGTGATATTTTTGAAAAAGGATAGGAAAAAGCTGGACAAAGGGGATCTAACATATGGGCAAATAGCTACCTTTTCAATTTTGGAAACATTTTCTTTTCTGAAGTCAATTTTGCAGAGAACTATTGTGCACAATACAACAAAATATCTCAAATATTAATAGTAATATAAAAAATCATCAAGATATCAAAACAACAACAATTAAATCATCTTGGAGCACTAATGAAAGCAAGCGACATAACTCATATTGGGGCAAAGGGGACATGTATATGTGTTAATGTGTGGATATCTTTAATACAGGAATAGATCTTTTCTACATGATTTGTTTTTCTGCAATTTGTGCACTGGTGAATTAATGAGAATGAACAGTCCAGTACTGTCTGTTGGCAGTGGTGGATTGTAACTAAGTACATTTACTCAAGTACTTTTGAGGTACTTGTACTTTACTTGAGTATTTCCATTTTCTGCTACTTTATACTTCTACTTCACTATTTTGGAAGCCGATATTGTACTTTTCACTCCACTACATTAGTTACTAATTACTTTGCAGATTCAGATTATTAATATAAAATATAAATCAACTAATAAATTATGATGTATTATTATGAATTAAGCTACCTGGCAGTATATAAAGTAGTTGGAATTAGCCCCACCTTTACCTGCTGCAACATTAGTGATGCTTATACATTAATGCATCACTAATTATACCCATTAGACCCATTACTCCTCCACGGTTTGAGCTAGAGACATGCTGTTTTTTTCCCGTTAAGTATACAGTATGTTGAGGCTAATACTTTTGTACTTAGTAGCGTGGGATCATGGCAGAAATCATGTTCACAGATGAGGAAATGTTTTATTCACGTTACGTTTAGTCACATTTATTCACGTCATTTTCTAATGAAATAACCACAAGTAACGTTAGCTAACGTAACATTAATTTTCTAACTTACTATTAGATGAGTGGACTACCCATACAGCTACTGTAGCTAACGTTATGAGGGAAATTGAATTGTGGGGTATCCCAGTGATGAATGTGGACAGCCTGAGCCTTTAATTTGTATGGCAGTTTTGGAATAATGGAAAGTTAAATTAGGGGAAACCATAAAATCAAGATTTAATGAGAAAAAAGACCAGTGAAGAGGAAATAAAGGCATTATTAGTTTCACAAAGAACAGCAGCTGTGGCCAGCTTAATATTATTTATAGGGGATTCTAGAAGTTTTCATAAGTTTTCACACTGAAACAGTGTTTTTAGCTATGCAGTATTTGGACGATAAGTGTTTAGAATATATTGACGAGTGGAGAGGCAGATTAGGCTGCAGGAGAGGTTTGAGGAATTTCTATGGATATTTTCATAGTTTTTTTCTGGAATCCAGTCACTGAGTGGTATCCAAGTCGATTTTAGACTATACAAGCCTGACTCCAGAGCTTTGAATTGCTGATCAGAGTCAATCAGAGCTTTATAACTGGGATTAAAAATTGTGACATCATCTACCTGTGCTACAGACAGAATGTGATAGAAAAATTGCCACAAGCATGAGTGAGATTGACAGAGCTGTACAGGTTGTTGTAAGTCAGGGGTTTTCAAACAGTGAGGCACGCCTCCTTAGGGGGGGCTCGGAGGGAGAGACGTGAGACAAAGATACTGCATGAGGTGAACGAGACAGGTGCATGTCAGTGTTCTATAAACAACGGGAAGGTAGTTATTGGTTGATGATTTGGCCGCTTATCAACATAGTCAGCAGTTGTAGCTGCAGCAGTGGCTGTGACACAGTACATCCCTTAGCACCCAACTGCCCCAATCTGCATCAAAAATGTTACTCCTTTTCAGAGTCATAACTCAGTCAAAAATGAAACACTTTTGGATTCAGTGTGACTTACACTTTCTGAGGATATCTTTATCTTGGATGTCCATCGTGAATAGACATCCATAAATCTGCCAAAATAATGTAAACAAATATAGGCTAAAATGCAGGGCTCAAGTTGCAGCTCACAGCATAACTCACTAAATCCATAGCAGCATCCCCCAAAGCAAACTTAGAGCATGATTATCTACCAAATAGAAGTAAGACAAAGAAAAATAATAGCAGTGTAAAAATCCATTAATATCCTAATAATATTTTTATGTCATCGGCCATTGCTAATTGGTGAGGGCAAAATAACCCCCCTCTCCCAAACAGAAAACGGCTAACATGAGCAAGACTAAATGATGAAATGAAACCAAATGGCAATTGAGTCTGATCTGGCTAAGGCTATCACTTTAGTCACTTTAGTCTTCAGGCTCAATGCTAGCAATTTCTTAGTAAGATCTAAACAGTAAGACTACATCCACAATAGGATTAAACCCATTACAATGAAGAAATTCAACAAGCAAAATGCAAATCAAACAGATCTGTGGTTGTACATTGGCATGATTTTCTGGGACATCATGAGGAAAATGAAGTGAAACTTTGCTAGCTGTGCAAACATTTCCACAGCTGTGTGAATTGGACAGAGAAATGACATCTCTCGATGCAGCTGCAGTGAAACTGACAGCAGAATATCAGCTAAAGGTCACTGCCACAGGCTTTCAGACATAACTGTTCAACAGACTTAATGGACATACTACAAATTCCTAGCTTCACCGCCTAGATTTTTCTGATTTGATCCATTATCACATGAAAGTTATTACAGTTTGTGAAAGAGAGAATTGAATGCAGAAGGTAAGCATAAACCCTAAAATAAATAGGTAATTTATACAACAATTTAAGAGCACAAGGAATAAAGGAGAGTTCGTGTCTTTTGGTTCTACTCACGGGCACTACGAATTCCCTGCACTGACGAAGCAAGTAAGTGGGTGTTGAGGCTGCAGGCAGGAAACCGTGCAGGGGCATGAACTGTCCTTGAGTATGTTGGTGAGGGTGCGCAGGGTGGCCTCATCACGCCTTTCACTCAGTGATGGAAGAGAAGAAGACGGAATGCCAATGATCCTGCTGCATCATTTTTATACCCTCTCCAGCTCCTCTGAGAGGCCTTTTGTCAGCCCATCCCAAACTGGGCTGGCATACTCAAAGATTGGGCAGGAAGGTCAGGTATATTTGTTTTAGAACTTGACATGGGAGACCATCTCTTTTGGCAACACTGAGGTAATGGATCTTTGGCCGTGTCTTTGAGAGCATATACTTGATGTGGGCATCTCATGACAATTCAGATGATATCTGAACTCCAAACAGTTTAAAGGTGAAGACTCTACTGATGTTTTGTCCAGAAATTGTTGGAGACAGAGGAGAGGGGGTGTTGTCCTCTCTTCTGGCACTGATTGCCATATCCATGGTCTTAGCTCCATTCTCCTGTCCCAATTCAACCACAGAATCCAAAGCCTTCTGAGTCAGGCCAGGTTGACCCCATCAGGAGCTCCGTGATTGTAAGGTCATCAGCATATTTCACAGGGATAACAGAGGGAGGTAGATGTGAATTCAGGCTGTTGATGCAAATGACAAAGAACAGGGGGGACTATTGTCACCAGCTGGTATTGCACAGGGATTGGACACACAGGAACCCCACTGTTTGCTCTCTGTCACTCAGATAGCTCCGCACAATGAGCCAAAGGGGGCGTCTGACAGACATGTCAGCCAGTGTATGAAGCAACTGACAGTGGTTTATTGTTGTCAAAAGCACGGGAGAAATCAACAAAAACTGCATGAATGTCCATTTTGGGGTTGTTATTGAGTACTTCGTGCCAGCATTGCAGGATCTGAATCAGAGCAGTGACAGCTGATCTATTAGTCATAAAACCATGTTGTGATGGAGCAATTTTGGAAATTGTGTCCTCCAGAAGGGCATCCATTAGGATCCCTTCATACACTTTGCAACACAGCTGACAAATGAGATTTGACAGTAGTCAGCTGGAAAGCTGGACTTTGCTTTTTTGGGAATGGCTTTGACCAAAGCTTCCTTCCATTGGTTTGGAAAAATATTGTGTTCGATACATGTATTAAAAATATCACATGACACAGGTGCCAGTTCTTCATGAAAAGTCTTTAAAACCCAAGAAGGAATGCAGTCAGGACCGGCAGCCTTCCCCGCATTAACTTTGCAGAGTCTAGCTCTGACCTGCCCAATGCTCAGGAGAGGTATAGCACCATTTGACAGCTTGTGAGTAACATCCTCCTCAGATGGAATAGTATGGTCCACTTGAGTGTCACACTCATGCTGCAAGGATCACAGCTCCTCCACCTCATTCTTGTAGTATCCCTGCTTGGCACTCTTGATTTTTTTGACAATAGTTGATTGTAGATTTCTGTAGGCAGTTTTGTCGCCAGAACAAAACGCATGCTGTCTCTCTTTTATCAGATTTTTAATTTGTACAGTCATCCACGGCTTGTCATTGTTAGTAATTGAGGCTCTCTTTAGTGGGACAACTTTATCCAGGTTGGACCTAATAGTGGAAGTGAATGCACTAACCTTAACCTCAGGGGCGGTGACCTCATGAATAGGGTAAAAGACAGTACTGTTCATAAGAAGGCCCAGCTGCCTCATTGCCTCAGGTGTGCGTTTTTGGCAAGTGATGGGCTTGGAAGAGACTTGCGCTTGTGTTGTCAATGAAATGCCAGAACCTCAGCTGTGAAACCTACACACTTCTCTGATTTAAACTGAGAACTCGTTTGAATGTTAGCACAAGTCATCTCTGAGCCTGACCCAAACTTTAACAGAAGCATTCCCTGGATTTCTTGCATAACGCCCACCCTTTCCAAGTCTACTGAAACTGAACAACACTCTAATGTCCTCTCTCTGGTTCCTTCTCCCTCTGTGGTTACAGTAGACAAATTGTTTATGGAGGATTATGTAATAATACTCATTCATTTTCAGTCATGCTTGACAAGCTGCTCTTTTTATTCTGGCACAGGCCTCAAATAGTGCTTCAAAGGCAGGTTGAGAACCTAAACTGGCTCACTGACAACTGATTCCCAAAGAGAGATTTACCACTGTCTACACATGTACTAGCTGTCAGTACTTTCTACCTCTGTTTGGCTCCTTTTGTCTTCTGAGAGCACTGAACACTTTCTGTTGTATCATCACTTTTAACATTGTGAAGACACTGAGCTCCCAGTCTTGGTTCAAGATTAGCACTCTTTAGCTGGCAATGCTTTTGGTGGTATAGAACAGAATACTACCATACTACCATACTAAAAATAGAATTACATGCAGCATTATAGCCCCATAAATGCCGTTAACCCACCTCACAAATTCTGAAAAAGTGTTTACGCACACTTTATACCACTTTACACCTGTTAGTGAGCTAGAACTGGGCCCCCTCTTTTTTTTTTTTTTTACAAATACAAGGATTGCTTGTTTTGTGTTCTGCTAGAACACTACATCCTCACATCCTGTTAACGCATAAGCGTCAAATAATAGTCTGTCAAATCAAAGACCACAAAGTAACTAGCTAGTTATGAGCCCTTAAGTGAGTCTAAAGTTACTTTTACATTTGTGTTGTTTTAGCCATTCATTTTATTTAGCTTGTTGCTGCTTTATAGTGTACGTTAGCTCAAATGTAAACTCCATTGCTCATAACCTGTATTCCCTCCACATTAAATTGTTAATCCACAACTACAAGTTAAAATACTGCTTGATGAACTGT